>AYEL01060421.1:0-19942 GCA_000484575.1 Olivierus martensii | reverse complement strand
AAATTATTTTAATAAAATTTAGTTGCCTAAGGACATGTAAATACTAGTTTTAAATTCTCGAAATATATATAGTATTTTTTATTTTTGTAATACATATAACTTGTCTGTTTATATATGGAATATATAAGCATACAATATAAAAATCAAAATTTGAAATTCTATATTTTTTACCCGAATATGAAAAGTGTATCTTTAGTAATTTTTATACTACTAGTCATGCATTTTTAATCATTTATCTCATAAATTTATGTATAAGTATTTGTTTTCTGATTATTATTGTTATTTCTCGTCATTTCTGTCAACAAACTAACTTAATATCGCTTCTTGTTTTGATCCAAACTAGCATTATTAATTTTTCATTTATTTTTAATTTGTAATTTTTAGAAGTGAAAAAATAGATAGAAACTAACTTAATATCGCTTCTTGTTTTGATCCAAACTAGCATTATTAATTTTTCATTTACTTTTAATTTGTAATTTTTAAAAGTGAAAAAAATAGATAGTTTTTTTTCATCTCATGTTATTAGATTTACTTTCTTTTCTGTTTTATCTAAACAATTTAAAATCTTTTTTTCTTTTTCGATTTCTTAGAGTAGCTTATATGTTTTATATTTAATGAAACTTCATTTTCTTTCATGTGTTTAATCGAGAAATTCCTAAAAATTATGAAGAAATCTATAAAATTTTTTTGAATCAGAAGATAAGATTTTTATTTTTAATTTATTTTAATGGTTTCCTTAGATCAATGTTAAAAATTGAACATCTAGTTGCATCGACATCGTTTAAGTACTTTGTCTTTATACTGGGTTTATGCTGAAGTATTGAAAACATGCATGATGTTCCCATGTATGCATTATTATATGGGTTGTTATTATTAATTTTTCATTAATATCTAAATCTTATACGTTTATCGTCTTTCAAATGATAACTCTACTGTACAAGATCCTTTCCTAGAAGAGTTATTTCCTCGATGGTTTCCATATTTTATAAATTTTAAACTGGCTAAAATTATAAATTAATTGGCATTATCACATCTTAAAGTTGATTAATTGAATTAGAACTTTTTTCTATAGGTTAACTATCCGTTTCAAAAAGTGTTTGAGATATTTTCTTGACAGAATCTTCAATAAATAAGCTAAGGAATGTGTTACGAGCCATTCGTTTAAAATTAATAGTTTTAGAAAGAGAAGAAAACAATTTTCTTGTTCTGCTATCGAAACGTGACCTTTGATATACAAGTAAATTTAAACTTTGATTGAATTTGATTAAATGCTTCATTTACTTTTATAATTAATATAAGATTTCTTTTTAAATTCTTTAGAAATTTAATTATTCTCTGGCTGTAATTTTCTAATGAAATATTTCATAAATTCTTTAAAAATAATAAAAGATATTAATACGAAAAATTTTTACAAAATATTTTATGAATCCAGTATATATAATGGAATATAATTGGCAGAATATTAGCATATATTTGTATTTGTATCGCTTCTTCTCATTGGATACCGGTAACGTATAGAAATATAGACTCTTCCTGTAAAATTTAATATTTTATATTTCTCTATTTTATTGATATTTTTTCTTCTGTAAAAGTTATATCAGGAAAAACAAATAAAAAGTTATTTTCTTTTTTTAAAAAAAATATGAAACGCTAGAAGCCTTTTGTTTTTAAAATAACAACAAAGAGAAAACATAAAAATTTCTAATTTTATGAAATAAAATAAGCTAAACAGACAAACTCTTCGATTATTAAAGAGGTAAAATGATTGACAAATACAAAAAAATACTTTAAGAACAGAAAATCCTACGTTAAACTTCTGAAAACAGAAAAGAAATGGGAGGATTTTCCTACCTTTATTTTATCCATCTATTCAAACGAAATAAAATGAACTTTTCCAGGTTTTAAAATATAAAAAAAAAGAACATTTCTGTGTTCCTTGTTTCTTAAAGAAAAAAAAGAATGTATGAAAATCCTAGTTTCCATTTTGGTAAAAACAGGAAAGAAAAATTTAAAGGGATAGAAAAGCATATTGAGATACAAAAAAAAAGGAAGAAAAACTTTAGCATTAATGCAGGAAAGCTACAAAAAATTATTTTTAAGGAACGAAAAAGATACACATCCTTTTGTTTTTAAAGAAGAGAAAAAGCATAATTGCTACTGCTTTTAACAAATAAGAAAGTAAAGCACATTAATGATGTTTCGTATATTAAACGAAGATGGAAGTATATAGCATTCTTGACTCATTGGAAAAACTATACAGTTAGAAATTATCGAATTATTCATTTATTTTTCTTTGTTGCAGGTTGGAATCCTACGATACGAATGTCTATTTTCGGTGAATATCCGTTATTAAAAATTTGGCCATACCAAATATGTGCAAATAGAATGTTAAAGCGGGAATGATGATAAAAGATATTCGTGTGATTTTTCTTTTCTGGAAATTCTTATCTGACAGAAGAAAAATAATGAACTTTTCCAAACTCTTAAATAACAAGAAATATAAATACACAAACCGCTATCATCTGAAAAGAACAGGAAACACACTAAAAGCCTCTAGTTCCCAAATAAAAGAAATAGCATGCAATGTTTTTGGGATACGTACTTAAAGAACAGAATCTACAAATGAGAAAGAAATGTAAAAAATAAAAAATAAATTGGAATGGAAAATATATATAGAGTAAAAGAAAACCCCAATGATAAAATTTTGAAGATGAGAATTGGAGGATTAGATAAAGAAAAATAGTGAGGATAAGAAATATGCTATATAAGAAAAGAGAATAAAATTTGACAACTAATATATTTTGCTTAGCACAACAAATCAGTGGCTTAAAATAATAATAAAAAATAAACAAGAGATGTACAAAATCTTTTGTTTAAAAAATAAGATTGTCCAGTTTTAATAAAACGAAATAAAATCAGGCGAAGAGACGTAAAAAAAATTGTGAAAATAATTATGAACAAGTACACTTTCATTAAAAGTGTAAAAATTATAAAAGTTTTCGATAAATAATATTCATTTTAAGCGTGGATAATTCACCGGATGATATACAATATGGAATAAATAGGATATTTTGTAAAGCTTATCGTTGAAAAGATTTTGTAGATTGCAGAAGATTCACTGCATATTGTATTAATTATGGCAGAGAAAATCTTAAAAGTTTCTCTTTACTGAGTAAACTTAAAATATATTGAGAATAAAATCAGTGGCGTGTTAATCCTAATTACACAACAAAAATGTAGGAAAATATATAACAAAGAGGCTACATACGCTGTCCTTGTTCCCATCCACCCTTTACTTTATCCCTGAGGGAATTTGAAATTGGTGTTCAGTAGAGCGTGTTTATCCCGCTCCTCTCTCTCTCGCCCTTAATACATCTGTTGTGGTACGAAAAACGAAATTTGGGTATTACCAGTTGGCCAAAACGTCAAATATCGCCATTCAAATGTGACCACAGAAGAATCATTAAGCGAATTATCGATCGGATTATTGGTTTGGCTAGTCTCATTCGTTTAAAATTAGTTACTCCAATGAACAATTTGAATCTTTTTAATCTCCTGCGAGTGTATATTAAATTGTTTCAGTTGCTGATGGCAACAATCGACAAATTCTTCGCACTCGAACTTATATTAAAACTTTAGAAGAAGTGTGTTCCTCTACCCTCTACAACTTTCCTTTCATTACCGTAAATAATGATTCATTTAAAGTAGAAATGGCATTTGAAGATTTTCTTAATGCATTCTTTCGACGTCTCGTTAGAAAATATATAAAAGATTTTTTTTCCTCTTAGGAAATCTATTATTTAATGAATTTTTACCAAAATTATAGCAAATTTAAACAAAAACAATTTAAATTAATTTTTTCCCCCAGGAAAAAGACGTTCCAGTTTAATTTTGTATAATACTGTATTATTATTATTAGAGAATTTAAAACTAATAAATTACTTTCAAAGTTTAAAAATATAAATTTAATTGAAGATGAAGTAAGTATTAATTTATTTTTAAATTTATTAAGATAAGAAATAAAAAAAGTGATAAATTTGATCATCTTGTTAATAATAAAAAGGAAAAAAACCCACAATTTTATTTTATCTGGAATTTTTATTTATCTCGAACGAATTGGATAGATTTACTTCCAATTCATTTAACATTTTCTTTGAGTTTTGTCTTACTAAAAAGAGGTTTCGTGCAGATTTACGTTTAAGGAAGAAGGAAAAAAATTGTTGCAAAACAATCGATAAACAATTTTCTCTCTCTCATAATTACATTTAATTTTTTTTAATTTATTATAATTAATTTTTATAATTTTATTATTGCTGATTATTAGCGTGAAAATATTTTCTTAAAATAAAGCGTTTTTACCAGTGAAAAAAAAATTATCTCTAGATATAAGCAAATTTTTGCAAAAATTTAATAAAATAATGTTATTTTAGATTTTATGTGGTTAAAATGAAATGAAAAAAATATGGAATATTCCTTATACTTGACGACAGCATCGGAAGTCAGTATGGAGTCTATGGGGGAGCCGAAGTTCATTTATATCACTACGCCACTAAATTATTCGCTGTTACAGTAAGCAACCATCACATGATGACAATTTTGGCAAATAAACTATAAGCTTCGAATAGAATGTAGTAAATTATCTACGTATCTATAATATATACAATGATCAGATGCGCCATGATGTTCTGCGCATTCTGTGTTCTAAAATGGCGGAAAGTTGCAATTTTAAGTCGTTCTCAATCGTTCTCGAAAGGCTGCAAACGAAACAAATTGTATTGAAATGTTTATTCGAAGCTGAAAACTGAAAAGCCAGAGAAATCGACCACCCTTTTATATAGAAATGGATTGTTCCGTGCGCATTAATACCGTCACAAAAGTTAGTAATACGCCTCTCCCATAGACTCAATACTGACTTCCGATGCTGTCTTCAATTTATAGATATAATAATGGAGTCACGTGTTTTAAGAATTTAAAAAAATTCATAAAATTAAAATTATATATTTTTAAATTTAAAAATATTAAAGTCTAATCAAATTTAAGAAATATATTTAATATAAATTTCATAAATATGAGATTAAAATTATATATTTTTAAATTTAAAAATATTAAAGTCTAATCAAATTTAAGAAATATTTTTAATATAAATTTCATAAATATGAAGACGCGCAGAAATCAAATATAAATATATACGTGTTTACAACATATTTGTAAGTGTAGTAATGAGTGTAAATAATGCATACAAATTTCATTCAAGTAGTTAACATTTACACAAGATATTGTACTGGTAGACATACAAACATACGCCCTAAATCTAATTGCATACGCCCTTTTCTTTCATTCTACAATGAAAAGGATGTTCAGAAATGTCTTCATAAATTTAAAAAGATAAAAGACTGATAAACTGTGCAAGGTGCTTGGAAAGTAAATATTCTATTTTATTTGTTTGGTGATTATTCTTTAAAGTATAATTATAAATTACTGCAAAATTAATCTGGCTAATAGCTAAATAAATGACCATCATAAAAATTAACTAGTTCTTATCTGCAAAAATTTGTTTCAACTCAATTCTATAATTAACTTTTATCTTCGTGATATATTTTACTCTAAAGGAAGTCTTTTTACTGATCGATACCATGGAAGATTTTAGAATGTTAAACTAAATTTTTAGAATCGACTTAATAGTGTTCAAAATTTGATGATAGTTTTGTTAAATGTTAATTATAGTGTGACCAAATTTTCTGAACTTCAATCCGGGAGGCTCTAGATATTGAGGGACGTAGGGGTATAGGGTGTGTGGTTGGAAAAATTCCAAAAAAAAATTTTTTAGGAAAACAATGAAAAAGTAAATTATTAAAAAAATTGCAAAAAGAAAGCAGGAAGAGTTAAAGCAACATAAACAATATATTTTGCATTACTTTTATTACTTTTTCTTCAGATTGATCCATCCATATTGGTTATGTTAGGGTGACCATATTTTATGTATAGTAAAAGTTGGGAAGGAGAATTCTTCAGAAGCTAATATTTTAAAATTAAATCTACTTAATCATTTTTTTAATTTTTTAATATGAACTATTTACTTATAAGTAAAAAACGGGACAATCCGGGACATTTTTCCAAGCCGGGAAAAGATTCAAGACTATCCTGGCTCATCCGGGACGTTTGGTTAATTTATTTCAGTGGTTCTCGACCACTGTGCCGCGAAAAATTAAGAATAAATTTGTATGTACGTATAAGAATTGTATGCATGTAATTGTATGAATCATGGATATTAATAGTGAAACATGGTTAGTTGGATTTCTTTTTTGCAGTCGAACCATTGTACCGATTCCTATAAATAGTGTATCGTTAGAAAAATCTAACCCTCGAATTTCTGCCACAGCCAAAGTTTTTTATGTTGTTATCCGAAATTTAAAAATTAAGGAATAAAAATTAAATTAAAATTATAGTTTCTCTTTAAAGACAAAATCCGCAGGTGGCGCTATAACTTAATAAGGATCGCCATTTAATGATCTCGGCTACGAGTTTGTCTGTAATCTGAATGTAATAAGTAAGAATAAATATAATAATCTTTTAATAAAAATTCGTTGTTAAATCTAAATTATTATCTAAAATATTTAGGTGTGCGCCAAATTTTAAAATACTAAAATGTGTTCCTCAACAGAAGAAAGATTGAGAACCACTGCTGTATTCAATATGAAGTAAAATGTAAGCATATTTTAATATAAAGCACACTGTGGCCAAGAAAAACTTTTAATTATTAAAAATTGTAACGAAATAAAATAAAAATGCTAAATTTACATTCTCGGATATTGTTTATAGTATTTTAATTTAAAGAAGATTAAGGAATAAAGAGAAATTTATTTTAAAAACATCAAAAGTTTCCTGTTGCTCGGAATTAATACGTAATTTGCTATTAAAAAAACTTTAAAAAAAAAAATGAAAGAAAAACGAAAAGACGAATTCTTTAATTAACTAAAACTTGTGTAAGATTTTTGCATACAGAAAGAGAATACTGATTGACAAAAATCAACGGAGCGTTTCTTTTAATTTAATATAAGTATATTCGTATTAGAGAGAAAAAAAATTAATATTGGAATATTTAATAATAAGATAAATTAAAATTTTTATCAAGTAGCGTTTCAAAGATGATGTAAATGATTGAGAAGAGCCGAGGATGCGTGATGTGTCAAGACAGCATTGGTCTGTGATATGCTGTATTGGCACCTAACTAATTACGAGTGGTTCACTTCTGGCATTAGGAGTTTTTCGAGCATCTAAAAGTGCCGCTAATAGACGTGTCCGGATGACAAGTTGTGTCAGACAAATAGAAAAAAAAGAGCGAAAAAAACAGCTTCAAATTTGTTGAGTGTAGCCAAGAAAGAACAGAGTACCTAACTTAATCAAGCGAAGGTCACCATCTCTTACATCTTCTGAATCAGCAGAAATTACAAAATAACCCCGAGCCAAGTAACTTCTTAGATCTTTTCTGCTGTTTAATTTCCAATTGAGTACAGTAAACGTTAATTGAGATGGTTTTGTCTCCCCTTCTGTGGTTAATTAAAAGAAAATTTTCGTTAAAATTTCGAAAAATTATATCTTTTTTTTTTTTAGATTTATCTCAGTAAAAATCATCTTAAAATTCCTACGATGCAAAAAAATTTGCAGTTTTATATGCAAATTTTCTCTATCGTTATTTTTATACGACAAATTATCATGGTCATAACTGTAAATTTTATATGTATGGCGTGAACTACTTTGACGATTTTTGATCAAAATACTCACTTAACGGAACGAAACGTGATTTTAAGGAAGTCTGTACAAACTCGAAAAAACAAAAAATATTAAAGTTTTATACATTTTACTATTTAAGACGTTTGCTATAAATAATTTTATTTTAAAATCGCCTTCAATAGAAATCCAGAACATGAACTTATAATAAATTTATGTCGAAATATCTTAAGATTTCTAGATAAAAGTAATGTTTCCGAATTTATAGATGAAACAGTCATTTAAAAATTTGTAACAAAACTGAGATTTCCTAAATTTATGAATTAGAGTATAGAACTCTTTGAATTTATTAATGGAACCGATTCTTAAATTTCTTACAATTTTTCTTAGATACCTTCGATTTTTAGATAAAAGTAAATGTTTTAAATTTTTAGGAAAATAAGAATATCTTCAGAAAAAAATATGTTCTAAACAAAATATATATTTTTCCATATTGAAATTTTATATTTACTTTATCACGTAATTTCTTGGAAAAAAGTTTAAAAAAAAATATTTTTAAATATTTTAAACAATTTGTAGAGTTTTAAAACTAAAATTTTTGCGATTAAAAAAGATTTATATTAAAAAACAGAAACTAAAACATTACAACATCAAATTTTCTATTTTACTCAATAGATGGCTCTTGTTCTACTTCATTACAACGTAGTTCCTGCAATATCTTTCCAAGAAACTTTTAACTATTCCCATTGGGAAATTGTAGTTGCCGAGAGAGAAAGAGAAAAAGAAAAATAGGAAAAAAATCCTTTAGCTGAGGGCTACTAAATATAAGGAATAGAAAACTTTTGCTTTTGGAAACAAGGATTCGAACCTTTTTCCCAGAGGTGAACAACACTACTAATCAACTGATGCATCCTCTTCCTATTAGTTAACTTCTTTTAAATTCGCATTACACCGATAGAAAATTTTTTATGCGGAAACCAAAGGGGTAAAAAAAAAGGAAAATTCCTGGAATGACTTAAATTAACTACTACACTGCCGAATTTTTTTAAGGCAAAATAAAATAAAACCTGCACATTTAATTCGTACTTCTTAGTTTAAATATAATTTTTAAATTTCGTTATCCAATTCGTTGGTAGGATAATTAAAGGGAGGGGAGTTTAGGTGTGTGTCATTTACATTATTTGATTTTCTCTAGAATAATTTTATTCACGTAGTAAGATGTTACGCTCGAATATATCAGATCGGAATCTCTACTTTCAGATCTTGTGAGCTAAATTGAGATTTTATGAGAAGAAACCAGGAGTGCAGCAGGATGTCGTATTTTACGATGTGTTCCGTTAAGCGGTATAAAAGGATCCTCAGACCACTATCTAATAAAAGAGCCCACCACAAAGTAGAAGAAATAACCATCAAATGCGAGTAGTATAATTGTTGTTAAGTGACCTAAACATCGGTATAAATAAAGAATAAAATCTATCTCTGAAGAACAAAGAGACTAAAAAGAAAATATATATATATATATATGTATATATTGACTAGTAACTAAATAAATCGAGCAAAGCCCTTGAGTACGTTTTTGTGTGAAAGAAAATTGAAACGTTGCAAAACTGTAAATTCCCACATTGGATGTAAACAACAGAAAATAGAATAAAATACAAAGGGAAATAAGTTTGGTGGCTGTGAAAATTGAATACAAGCGGGTAGAGAGTTGCACGGAAACTGTTAGCATTGTTGTAACATCCATAATACGTTTCCGCTCCTTCAGGAATTGTTCGACTTTTTTCCACCTCCCCATTCGAAACATCTTAATATTCCATATGAATTTTTTTCTATTGTCGCAAATTATTCTTTTAATTATTCACTTTTAATCTTTACATATTCAAAAATTAAACTGATAATGGACTTTCTTTAGAGTCGAACTCTAGGTAAGTGTCAGTTCGAATAAATGGTCCCTATTACTCTATATTGGCTGTGATATATGTATTTCTATTCTAAGAATCTGGATAAGTGATCGTTGGCATTTCAGACAAATGATGTTGCTATTGATGTTGATGCTGTCGATGATCATTTGGAACACATTTAATTCCTGTGTTAGGATCGATAACATTTGCTATTCGTCTTACGCTAAACAAGAGGTGATCCGACATTTTTTTTTTTCAATTGCGTGTCGCGCCATCTACTAGTGAATTAGATCAATAATTAGAATTTTAGTTTAAATTAGATCTGAATTTATATTTTATTATGGCTAACTTTTAAAAATGGTAACATAATAACTAGTAACTAATATGAATGATGTCATCACGGGATATCCTATTTCAGAGTCCATAATTAAGCCAAAAGAATTTGTTAATTAAGAAAACAACCCAATTAAAATAGGCTAATAATAATAATGCTTCATTCAGTGAAAGGAAGTAATCGATAAATAGCATAATTTTTCTAAAATCTTGCTTTGAAACGTAAATTTATATGTTTATTTCTGGAAGTAAGAATTTCCTCTTGAAACTATTGACGAGTTTAAGGATTATCTTTAACTCCGCTTTTACATTTAAATTTAATCGAGCATGCCATGAAGCGCTGCTTAATTTGGAGTTTCTTCTTGAATTTTAGCCAAAAATAGAAGCAATGAACGGGTGTTTATTTACCTAATTCTCAACTCGTATGATCCAACTACATTCTCAAATCGATTGAAAGAATAAGTGTCGAATCGAGATGCTCTTCTGCTATAAATGAGTATATCGATTCATTGTAACATCTACTCTCTTCCAACCGATTGTTAATACTTAAAGAACACAAGAATAATCAATTTATAAAATCATAAATTTGCTCGGGATCGTATCTTCTATGTCATAAAATACTAAATTAATTTATAACTGAGTAAAAGAATAAATCAATATTGGGAATTTTCTAAATATTAAAAATCGCTTCATTCCAGGGCACAAATTTAGTAGATACAAATATCGTATAGAATAATGTGTTAGAATTTTAAACCACTTCATCAAACTATGCTTCATATATCAACTATGTTTCACATCAAACTATGCTTTATGTATAAACTATGTCAGTGGTTCTCAACCATTGTGCCGCGGATGTGTCACTAATTAGATGCATAAAGTAAAACATATGTAAAGCGTAGTTTGATGATGTGAAACAAAGTTTGATGTGAAGACTATGCTTTACATATCAACTATGTCAGTGATTGATATATAAAGTAGTGTGAAGCACTACCACTGTGCCGCGACACAGTGGTTGAGAACCAACCACTGACATCAAACTAAGCTTCACATATCAACTATTCTTCACATCAAACTATACTTCACATCATCAAACTATGCTTCGCATCATCAAATCAATCTATTTTGTTAAATTATATAATTTTTAGAATATTTTATATGGTAGCATATACAATTTTCAAAGCGAATATTTTTACATAATATTCAGTTTATTTTATATATTTTCTGTTACATCTTTGGCAAATTTCTTTCTTTTCTATGCGAATAGATTTAGAATACATTAAAAAAGTTTTTTTGTGTTCTTCTTTTGAATGGTATCACAAAGTTTTTCACTATTTTCGGAATAGTACTTTCATTCATAGATTGGATTAATAAATTAGAATCTAGAATATAAATAGGTCTATCTAACATTTGGGATGGAGCCAAATCCGTTTTTTGAAAAATATTTCAGAATAATATGGGAGAAGTAAGAAACTGATAAGAAAATACATAAATCCAAAATTAGTTCTTAGAATAAAATATATATATTTTAAAAATATAGACAACGAATAGCTTTAGAGAAAAAAATAATAAATAAAGGAAAGATAATGTTATTAAAGACCGTTCTTCATTCATCAAACTAGCTTTTAAAAAAATGAAGCAAACAAAGCAATGTTAATAATGTCATTTTTTTTGTATTCTTATGAATAAAACTGATTATGTTAGGTGTAATAAAGAGAATTGCTGAATAGGTTAATAGCCAAATGATCTTTTGTTATAAATTTTAATTATGTTTTATCAATTAATCTGTTATGAAATTGTTCCGAGTGATAATTAATTATTTATTCATTTTCCCGAATTATGTTTTTTGTAATCCAAAATAACGTTATATAATTAATTATATCGAATTAAATAAACTTTGTTCTGATTTTTCATATTATTTATGAAAAGAATCGATATTTTAACAGTGGAGTACAGTAATACCCCGACTTACGTAAATTCGAAGATACGTAACTTCTCACCCACTCGTTAATGGTGGCATGCGGGTCTGCGCTTGTGCGAACTTGTACGAACTTGTACGGACTTGTTTCATATGCAGACGCGTCACACGAGTCATTGGTACGAACTTTTTAAACTCGGTACAGGTACAGTATTTTATTATAGTGTACCTGTAAGTTAAGAACCTAATACACACGCATATAGCAATCTATGGGTATCCCACTTACGTCATTTTCGACTTACATCATGCTTCCTGCTCGCATATAGGTACAGTATTTTATTATAGTGTACCTGTAAGTTAAGAACCTAATACACACGCATATGGCAATCTATGGATATCCCACTTACGTCATTTTCGACTTACATTATGCTTCCTGGTCGCACATATTACGTAACTCCGGGGTATTACTGTATTTTAAAACAGATGGAAATATTTTTCTTTTTAATCTATTATTTTTGGAAAGGAAATGATCTCACTAAATAATTATTATTACGATTAAGAAAACGTTAGCAAGAAAATTCTTGGCTCCAACTTTAGCAATAATTATATTTTATGTAAATAAAATTTTTTAAATATTTCTTGGAAATGTTACTGTATGAATAAATTTTAATTACATAAAATATTTAACACACAGTAGAAATGTAAATTTTGTCATCTTAATAACACGATATTAAAGAAGATATTTTTGAATGCCATACCAGAGAGGGAGAGAAAATGTTACTATAACAGTAAATTTCGTAATACCAGAAACATAGCTGTAGGAAAATAAAACATTTTTATTTTGTTCAGTCCATATCATATCAGAGTAATAAATTTTATAATATCGGAGTCGTATGCCTATATAGATGCAAATTTTAAACATTTTCGGGTATGCTACGAGTAAAGTAAATTTTAATTTGTATAATTTTTATAACAGTCGTAAAATGCTACTAAATTATAAAGAATTTTAATTATTTCTATACACGTAATTTTTGTTTATGTCGTAATATTTCAAGGAGGAATTTTCTGTAAAATTTATAACGTTATGACCGAGTGCTGTATTAAATTTAAACAAGTGTAAACACTTTTTTAATGTCGCTGAATATTCTAGAGTAAAATACATTCAGTTTTTTTTTTCTTGTTTCATTTTCTTTTGTAAGTGTAAACACTTTTTTAATGTCGCTGAATATTCTAGAGTAAAATACATTCAGTTTTTTTTTCTTACATTTTCTTTTGTAATTTTTTTTTTCATAGTTTTAGCATAAATATTTTTATTTCTTCGATAAACTTTGCATTAAACAGAAAATGTTTTGTCAGTAATAGTCCGTGAGAATAATGCTTGACATAATTGCACTCAAGACAAGGAGGAAGTCATTTGTAATGTAGTGACACCTGACGGAAACAATCGACCCTACAATGACTGGTGAAGACAGAATACTGCGCCACAGAACACTTATTAGTGTCCTAAGTCCAGTAATGGACTCACCTAAGCTAGCGTATAGTCGGCTATTGTAGTCAGCTCGACAATAGATGCTATTAAGCCACTACCTAGTCATGTACCTTAGCCTATAAGCCTATTGAATCTACCTGCAAAGTCACTTTTTATTCTGAATTTTTCTCACGTTTCGCGACAGGGATAAAAATATTTTTCTGTTTTTATTTCCCTTTAACCGGAATGCAATAATTTCACCTTATAATCAGTTAACTGTAAGCTACTGTTATAATCACTTGCTCTAATTCTTTACAACAATAAATCTGGAAAAAAAAAATAGCATGAAAGTACTAACCGGAATGCAATAATTTCACCTTATAATCAGTTAACTGTAAGCTACTGTTATAATCAGTTGCTGTAATTCTTTACAGCAATAAATCTGGAAAAAAATAGCATGAAAGTATGAATAGCATGTTACATAGAAAATAAAAATGCGCTACATTCGTTGGTTGTATCATTTTATTCGATGCTGTTAAACAGAAAAAATTAAGAGGAGGGAGAAAAAAAATTAAGAAACTTTGAATCAAAAATTTGACATAAAGCGAAAAGAAACTAAAATTAAGAAAATTAAATAATATACAAATTAAATAAAGCGGTAATAAAATACAAGAAAGCAATTAAAATTCGTGAAACTGAGAACAATAAACAAAGAAAAATTTGGAGAAAAAGTTTTAAAATGAAATTAAGAAAATTAAAACAATTAATTAAATACATAAGACATTAAGGTGATTTAATGAAATTAAGCAAAGTAAAGGAAAAAAAAACAAATAAAAAAATACAAATTCATAATTTAGAGAAACTAATTAAGAGAATGAATTAAGACATAAAGGATTAAAAATTGAGTAAGTAAATGCTCAGTAATAATTTATTTCAATATACTATCGTCATTAAAGGAAATCTTACAATATGCCATTAGTTTCTGCGATAATGTTATCGCATCTATGATAATGACTCATAAATAAGGAATCATATCAGAGCACGATCAAAATTACTATCGACGAACCCGATCACCTGTAAAGAGATATAATTATATGGAGCAATTCGAGATAGAATTTTCCTAAAATCCAATTAATTCCTGTTTATATTAAAATAATAACTCTTTAACGGTGATGGATGCAGATTTTAACAATTAAATAATGGAGTAAATTGCGACATTTGTTTGGGAACATCTGGTCAGTTTTATAATTCTAGAGACGTGTGCAAAAAGGAGGTCGCAGCTGGTGACAAGTCCTTCCTCCTTGTTGGACACAGGTTATGATTTCTGACTACTAAGGGTCATACTTCTCACCCATCTTGTGAAAGAGAAACTACACCTTGTCACTGACAGGACGAGTCAATCGATCGAAGATAATTCAACTGCAAGAGCACCTTGTTCCTGAGTGAGTTATGAATCCTTCTACTAAGTGTTGCTTTTTCGCCATGCAAAAAAATCTCTTATTATATCCTTTAAGTTTTATCTGGCTAACTGAAAAGAAGTAAATGGAATTATATAAAATTTCGTGAATTTTTCTCTATTTTCCTTCCTTCTTGATTGCAATTTTTCTGAAAAAAAAAAGATGTCTACACATATTTATTGAATAAAAACAATAGCTTCGATCATACTTGGTCTTTAACGAATTTTTATCTTATACAATATAACACAATAAAGATATTAAGCGTGTATATTAAATTAAAAATGATTTTAATTATGTTTAATATTTAATTATATTAGATTTTAATCTTAATTTAATGGTGTTATTAAGCGAGTGTAAAACCACAGTTGGGCTCGAAGACAGAATAGATAATTAAGCATTAAATAATGATGTAAAACTTTCTTAAAAATATTGTTATAAACAAATAAATAAAAACATTTGGTCATCATTTATATTGATAAAATAAACCTTGCGAAGATTTATTAGATAGAAAAAAAAAATTGAAGAGAGAAGTAATAAAATTTCAAAAAAATAGCAATTGAAAAAAATGAAGAGAAATTGAAAAAATAAATAAATAAAATAATAATAATATAAGGAAGCAATTATATAAATAAATAGAAACCGAATACAAAAAAATATAAGAAGAATATTAAGAATAAGAAAACCATTAGATATAAATTAAAGAAAAATAAATGAAAACAAGAAAGCAATTGAAAAAATTAAGAAACATTAAATAAATAAGGAAAACATCACGAGAATGAAGAAGCAATAGGATATATATAATGATAAAATAAATACAAATTTTAAAAAATAAAATAAATATCTAGAGAATAAGGAATTCTTAGGAGGAATGAATAAAAATTGAAGAAAAATCAATAAATTACAAAAAAAAAATCGAATTGTTAAAAGAAATAAACAGAATTGGAAAAATAATTATAATAATAATTTAAGAAAATAAAAAATTAAAATACTAGAAATGAAAATGATTCGTATTATTTTATTTCTTATTCATCAATTTGTCTCATTTTTCTGATCATATATATATCGTTGTAATTTTATTTAAAAACTATTTACTAAAAAAAATAATTAAATTAAAGAAAGTGAAAATTAATAAGGTTAACCAGCGAGATATATTAATTTATATTTTAAATTGATTAGGAAACTCGATACAACAATAAACTTTTAAAAACAATTAAGTTGACATTAAACAAAAGCAGCTATTTAATTAAATTTTCTCTACATAATTTTTATTTGCAACTTCAATCTTTTATTATTTACTTAGGTAATATGTATTATAAAGGGGGCTTATTTTGGTTAGGCGTTCGATGACAAAATTGTTATAGCTTTAACCTCGATAACTCTTTCTGCAGCGGGCGATATTCTAGCACATACGCAACATTTGGTGTAAATTGGTTCAATAACTTTTGAG
This sequence comes from Olivierus martensii, assembly GCA_000484575.1. Classification (NCBI taxonomy): domain Eukaryota; kingdom Metazoa; phylum Arthropoda; class Arachnida; order Scorpiones; family Buthidae; genus Olivierus; species Olivierus martensii. The sequence goes on along the minus strand of AYEL01060421.1, from coordinate 3,693 downwards.
CTTTGACAAGAGGTGCAGAATACCTATGTAGAAAGTATTACTCTTAATGTTAGCACTTGGCTACACGTGTTGGCTGCAAATAATCATAAACAAAATCGCTAAATGGAAAATTACAACAACAACCGAAAACTATTTTTATCGAAATAAATTCCTTGCATTAGTTGGCTATTTTATGATTAATTTATTATATATATATTCTTAAATTAAAAAACAGAATTCTCAAAAAATTTTTGTTTTAAATCGGAACCATCGTTGATGAATGAATTTCGACATTCTACCATCGAGATAATTTTAAAATATTTAAATCTAGTTTTATCTTAAGTGACCACACGTCCCTGATTAGCCGGGATAGTCCTGGTTTTTGAAGTTTTAGTCCCGGCTTGAAAAAATATCCCGGATTGTCCCGTTTTTTTACTTATAAGTAAATAGTTGATATTAAAAAAGATTTAATTTTAAAAAATTAGTTTCTGAAGAATTCTTCTTCCTAACTTTTACTATACATAGATTATGGTCATCATAATACAACCAAGATGGATGGATCAATCTGGAAAAAAGTAATAGTAAAATATATTGTTTATGTTTATCTCTTCCTGCTTTCTTTTTGGATTTTTTTTAATAATTTACTTTTTTCATATTTCAAAAAAAAATTTATTTTTTTGTATTTTGTCCAACCCCACGTCCTATACTCCCTACGACCCCCAATATTTAGAGCGTGTCGGTCGAAGTTCACAAAACCTGGTCACTAGTTTTACCTCGTATTGTTGTTATCGCATCCACGAAATCAAAATTTTTTTCGTATTATTATTTTTTTCCTAAATGTTTTTTATAGAATATTTTGGCACAAAACCACTTCCACTAATTGCTACAACTATTTTCTTATTATCGGCCTTGGCGAGTGCAAGGAATCAAAAAATTTGATACCATTTTTTTTATTTGTCTAATAAAAACATAGACATCGCTAACGGAGTTTGAATGAAAGAAAGGAAATATAACTCTAAAAAGGGCTTATCACAAATTTATTTACTCTAAAGTATTTGAAAATAAATAAATAAATAAAAAATTAATCCAATGTTTATTCGCTTAATATTTTATAAATACAAAATTTGTACATTCTTGAATATGGCTATATAGAATTCACGTAAAGTGAGTCACGAAGATCACGATTCCAGAAGATATAACCTTCTCTTTATTTTTGAAACTAATTTTTATTTTTTACTTTCTTCCTATTACTTTAAATTACTTTTCTAACATCACGTGAATGTTTGAAATTTTTTACATGCATTTCTTTTATACATATATATATCACCGCTACTGTTTTTATGCTTTTACGTGATTTAAATTCTTTTTCTTATTATTTTTACTTTGAATAATTCACATTGTCAGTTTGAACGTTAACACTACATGCAAATTAGGCTCTGTATTTTTGCTTTAATGGCATTTTGCATGTTGTTTTTAGTTGACATTTTATGAAATATGTATAAAGCGTTGAGTCAATAGCATTTCATTCTTTTTTTTATTGCTATTCAATAATTTCTTTATTAATGTTTTGCAATTTAAAGTAACTTAAGTGACTTGAAAGATACTTTCTATCGTGTTTGAATATTAAAATTACAGAAAAAAACTTAATTATGGTACAACCAAATGGAAATTCTGTCTTTTATATTTAATTATTTCTATGAATAGACCTATAATTTACAGTGCGCTCTCCACTTATGAAGCAATAGCAATGACTAAGAGGAGAAACACTAATTGCTTCTACTCTGTGTTATTGCTCCTACTCTCTTTAATTTCTCCTACAGTCTTAATTGCTCCTACACCATATTATACCACCAACTCTCTCTTAGTTATTCCTACTTTTCCTTTCTAAGCTTTCTATTGCATCTAGATTCCTAATTGATGCAACAGAAAGCTAATATTTCTCACACATTTTTTATAGTGTCGAAGTATTAAAAAACAAAATTTTTGCTGGTATAAGTAACATACTAAAGGGAATAAAAAAATATATTAATTATTTTATTTATTGAAATTCTTTTTGTCCATGGAAATTTATTCTTTGTTATCCATGGTGAGATCAGAAAGGATTTAATGAATTTTCGGACTTTATATACTTGGTAGGAAGGTTCAAATTAATTACAACAATTTTAAAGAAAGGATGGTATGTCAGCTTCACTTATCGATAAGTAGTGACATGGCTAATTTAATCGCGAAAAAATGATCGAAATTACTCACCTGAAGATCAATATTTCGGTTTGAAAATTCGGAAAAACCGACAGAGCTGACATTAGATGTAACAAAGTAATGGAAGATAAGAGGGTCAATGGAGCGCACACAATTGTCGAAGATAAATAGAAAGGTAGGAAATGTTCTGTTAGAACTAACGATCGGAACCTGAACTAAAGAGTAGAGCTCTCTGATTTCCCTCTTCTAATAGTACCTCAACAAAATGACAGTCGTTAGCCAAAACATGTTTCTCTCTCTCTCTCTCTGGTAGTAAGGAAAAACGCTATTTTTTTATCTTTTTTTACTTTTAAGACAAAATAAGTACTTTTTATGTTGTTTACACCGAGTTTTGTACATATCGACCATCAATTGATCAAATGACTCGAATAAAGTGTAATTTTGTTTTACTTTCTATAATGCTACACTTCATTAGTTTACTGTTTTTCTTCCAGTTTTCAGTTTGTATCTTGTTTTTCGTTCTAATTTAAACTAAAAGATGGCCAAATTATTGTCTATTTATCCCCTTTTAAAGTATAAAAATCTTTATTTTCAGGAATTAAGCCATGTTAAGTACTAGATGCAAATTGTAGAATTTTTCTTTCTTTTTTTTAAACAGTTGTATCAGATTGGCATTTTAATACTCTATTAATTTTTCTGCAAATACTTGAAGACATTTTTCTCTAAAGTCTTTAAGATAACGTTTGTTATGAATAGGTAAAGTTTGAACTGCTCTTCATTAAAAATAATTAAGTATAGCAGAACTCGTTACACTTCACTTATGTACAGTTTGTGCAAACATGCAACCGATGATTTCCATATCGATGCTTGTTACCAGTTGTTTAAAATATTCCGTAAGGATTAACTCTTGATGGCACAATAATTGTGAAAAATTTTGATATTTATTTATTTATTTAATAATTACGTTTTAAATAATTATATAATTAATGCAATTCTTAAAGAAATCTGCGCAGATGCAAAAAATTTAGTAGTTAAAAATATAAATTATTATCCAGTTTAAAATTAAATATGTATAGTATACTGTAATGACGAATGTTAAAGTTTAAAATATAGTAATTATTATTTTATATCTTATTGTGTTTTGGAAAGATTTTACTTACACTGCTTTTAAAATAAGAAATTGATGCTGTTGTTGTATTCACAACAACTGTATCGATTTAATAGTGATTAAAGATATGTAATAATTTAAGATTGAAGCAAATTCTAAGCTTAAACAATAGAAATATTCAATAAACATTCATATATTCAACTATCTTATTGCATTGTGGCAGGTAAACTAAAATGTTGCCTTTTTTAATATTTTGAGGGCAATCTTGATGATAAATATTGAATAACTTTAATTGTCTCAAGAAAACTTTTATAGATAATTATGGTTTTTAATTTGGAATTTATTTAATATTTTTTGTTTGATTTTCAAGCTAAATTTAATATTATTTTATTTAAAAATTAAAATTA
>AYEL01060415.1:0-32026 GCA_000484575.1 Olivierus martensii | reverse complement strand
TCTAATTTGCATTATAAATAGAATTATTTATAGCAAGATATTTGATATTAGTTATTATATTAAAATTTGTCTGAAAATTTTGATTATATATTTTTTATTGAGTTTGTTAAATTACTACAAAATTAAATAAAATACAAATTATAATTTAGAGATGAAATGAATGCAAGTACCACATCAGTTTTAGAACGAGAATTAGAATCATGCCAGCAGTTACAAGAGTTGGAACCAAATAACAAATGTAAGATTATATTTATATTATTGTTAAAATAGAATAAAATAGTTATATCATCTATAAACATTTGCATTATAATATGACAAAAACTTTCTTTTCACAATTAATTGAAATGAAATTATTTATTATTAGGGATTTTATTCAGCATGGTATTATTAATGAGAGCTCTTAAAAATGAACAATATGATAAATTAATATTTCAATGTTTGGACCAATTGACTGTAATAGATCCAAAAAGAAAAAATTATTTCACTGATTTAAGTAAATATATTTTCAAATATTTAATTGTCACTGATTTAAGTAAATATATTTTCAAATATTTAATTGAAAAAATAAAAATTATTTTATATTGAATTTAATAAATTTTATTTTTCAGAAAGTAGATTTGTTTTTCAAAATATTATTGAAGAAAAGGAAACAATGAATGAAATTAATCTGTCAGGAAAACAGTTAACTTCTCTTCATCATATAGATTTTTTTGCATTTACAAAAACAATTGATTTATCATTCAATTTATTAAAGTCAGTTCAGCCATTATGTTATCTTGTGTGTGTTAGAACATTAATATTGGATAATAATTCTATATCTAGTTGTTTTGGACTTGGAAGTCTAAATCAATTAGAAATTTTGTCTCTGAAAAACAATAGTATCCCTTAAACTGATTATGAAAATTTATTTGATTAGTTTAGTTGTGTGATATTTTTCCTTAATTTATAACAGATTTAATGAACATTCCAGATATTGCTGATTTAGTCACATGCCCATTGAAGAAATTAAATTTAGAAGGAAATCCAATAAATCAGATTAATAACTACAAACATGCTATTATTAGTTTGTTTGTACATTTAAAAATATTAGATGATAAAAGCTTATGATGTATTATTTAAGTAAAAATTCTTTTTTGTACTTTATTAATATAACAAATATGTGATATTAAATACAAAGGCACCTGACATTATTTATTTTTTATTTTCATTTAAATTTTATTAAATACTATTAGAACTAAATAAAACTCTTTATAATTAAAATGTTATAAGCTCCTTTCTGTTGATGATAGTGATTATTTTTGAGTAAAGGTGCACATTCACTTTAATAATTTATGATTGATTTTTTTATTTTTAAATTTATGTTTCATGAGCTCCAAGATTGAGATTATATTAATCAGAATTAATATACTCTTAGAAATTATAATAAATGCCACTTTTTCTGCAGATTTATAAGATCACTCACTGCATGTGTTTTTTAAAATAAAACCAAAAGTTTATCATTTTTGAGATTTCTTAGTTTTCTCTTCAGGAAGACCAACAAAATTGCTAATGATAAATAACTGAAGAGGGCTGAGGAGATTTAAAAACATTATTCTTTAAAATAAAATATTATAAAGTATTATGTATCTGTTCTTTTGACTTATAAATGCTTTTTATGATTAGTATGGTATTTTTTGCCTTTTTTATAGATAAAAAATTATAATAGTATTTTATTTTTTAAATCAATAATTGAAATTCTTAAACAAATAATAACCAATTTTTCTTAATATTTTAAAATTCATTTCTTAATAAAAAAAACTAATATGGATATTTTCAATTATTCTAAAATTTAATTAATATTTCAAAATAATTATTTTTTTAAATATTTAATTTCTCATTTTCAAAAAGAAAGTAAAAAGAACAATTGTATGTGTTAGATTTTTATTTTATAAATTGCATTTTGAATAAAAGTTAATCTTCCGAATGCACAAGCCTCCTAAAGAGCCCAAATTCATTGGCTTGATTCTCTTCACACCCGAATGCACAAGCCTCCTAAAGAGCCCAAATTCATCGGCTTCCTCTCTTCTCACCCAAATGCGCAAGCCTCGTTCAGATTATCTTAAAATTTTTATATTAATTAAAATACATAATTTTCATATAACATATATTATATTATTATTATTAATCATTATTTATACCATCCAATTTACTGCTTCTACTTATCAACTTACTATTAAACCAAAGCACTCTTAGCAGTTGAGATCTGGTATTATTAATTATATATTATATATACAGTCAAACCTCTTTAAGCCACCACCATCGGTTCGAAGGTCCTATCTGACGGTAAAGGAGGGTGGCGGTTTATGGTAACATGTGAGAAAACATGTATAGATTAGAATGAAATTGTTTCATTTAATTAAAGGTGATCAGAAATAAATTGCTGAGTAGCAGAAGGATTTTTATTTTTATATTCACAAATTAAAATCTTTTTGTGAACATCTAATGTCATTTTTGACATTTTTTCGAGTAAGAAACAGCAATGATATTCACAACAGTTGATTTATAAAAAAAACGGTTTAAATTGCTTCTTCTTCTGCAAAGTCGAGGTTATGGCTCTCCAGTCTTCTCCTATTTTAAACGGTTATTTTGTAAAAATCCGTTTAAAGTTTTGGAATAGCTCATTTTGAAAACAGGGATGTGAATAGTCACAGGTGCGAGATTACAGTCTAATAAATGTTAACAGATAAATTACTTAATTGCCATCTTCTCTAGTGTTTCTATTTGTGTTGGTTGACCTTGCCATTCGATTGTTTTGGCGGTTTAAACAACTGATTTGTCTACTAATGAAATGGTTTTGCCTCCAGAAATGAGTGATGGTTGGCGATTAGTGAGGTGGCGGTTTATAGAGGGAATTTCATGTTTTAATATATAGGAGGAAATTTGTTATTGGCTTTTATCAGGCAAATAACAAGGGTGGCGGTTTATAGAGGGGCGGCTTAAAGAGCTGTACTTATTAAATTTTTAAAAATTTATAATAAAAAATTAAAAGTAAAAAATAAGAACAAGATAAATTTATTTATTTATTCTGAAACAGAAATTTTCTTACAATAATAATTTTGATTATTTGATGTTTTAAAGTTATATAAATGTGTTCCATATATTTTAAGGAAAAAAATTATTTAAAGTATTATAACTACTGCTATATCATAAAAATTGTTACTTGTCAAAAGTCTGAATTAGCATCTTTACAAATGCATTTTAATTTTTTATAATTAAAATCTTTTTTTTTTTTGTTTTCATTTCTGTATTTTTGAATTTAAAGGTAATATTTGGTTTTTTGTATTAAAAACATAAAACAAATTTCATAATTTTAACAATTATGCAAATATTTTAACAATTTCTTAATTTATAATACATTATTTACAAATTCAGTATCATAATTTTGTAGATACAACAAAAGTTTATTAAAAATTGTTTAATCAAACAATTGCATAATTAGATATTTGATTAAATGAATAAAGCCATTAACTTATTCCAAGACATAAAATTTGCCAATTAATAAATATCGAAGATATTTGTATTTTGTTTGAGTTTTAATAGAATGTAACATGCTTTTTATGCTGAGATGAAGGCTTGCTGTTATCTATTAATCTAGAAGTTAGTAACCTGTCATCTTCAGTAGGTTGTGTAGATTTAAGAGAGAGATATCTAGACTTTTCTATTTCGAAATTTGGATCATCTCTAAGAGGTTGGGAATTAGCTTTACAAGCACGTTGCCTTCTTTGTTTCTCTAATTGCTGTGGTGTCAAATGACTTCCATGATAATTTGTTAAGCTTCTGAAAAATGTACATATGCAGCCCATTTTTTAATCTATAAAAATGATAAATTTCAGTATTAAGAAAACAATATATTTAGATATTAATATATATAATATTTTTGAAAAAGCCATTATTTAAAAATTATTAAGTTAAAGTAAATTCTGTAGAAGAATTGAAATTCTATTTATATTATTTATAGCTTCTGTAATTAATTAAAACTTGAAATTGTTATAGTTTGTGGTTTATAAAATAATATATTTATGCAAATAATCTGCAATAATGTTTTTATTAATATATAGTAATATATTATTTGTATAGATTTTAAATAATAATATATAGGATTATCAAACCAAAATCCAACTTATCCATGCATCTTGTCAAATTACAAATTTTATCTAAACGGGTTTTTAAAAGTTGCGCGATGATTGCATATGTTAAATAAAAATACTAAGGTTGTAGACATTTTGCCACTTTAGAATAATAAAACAGTCCAGCACTAGGCAGAAAATACTTTATTACAATTAAAGGAACATGATTATTATCAAATTAGCTGAAGTAGACCGGTTGATAATGATAGAAAACGTTCTTTTAATTACAGCAAAGTGTTCTTTCTGCCTAGTTTTTGTGTGTTTGTCTTTTATTATAAATAAAAATATTTATATATATATAAATTTTACTTAGAATGTGTACCGAAAATGCATACTGTGCATTAATGACAATCGAAAAATATTTTTTATCAATTATACCAATTCATTGTTAAATATTTTGTTAGTTGGAGTACTTTTGCTTATCTAAAAATAAAACTAATCCACAAACTCTTGGAGAATATGTAGTTTTTCAAGAGAGAAAAGGATTAGTTTTATTTTTTACATGCGCCCTAAAAATAAAAATAGGTCTTAAAGCTTCATGTGATCACCAGTAGGCATGAACCTTGAAAAATCATACGGTTATGAAAAAAATTGGTGTGACAAATTCATTGTGGAATTTGCAATGATTATATTTGTTCTATTCTGTTAGAATCGGCAATTTCTTTCATTTACTGTAGTTAAGTGCAGTGAACTGCTGAAAGGCAATATTGCATTGCATTACCTTTCAGCGGTTACTATTTGTTAAGATGATGAAAATCGGGGTTGCTATTTTTGTAAAATGGCAAATAATAATCCAAATTTATGGCAGCAATAATGTAATTACGAAGGTTTTTAGTAGTCATATGTTAATGTTTCGGATATTTGTGTAAACATTCAAGTGAAAAAATCTTCATATGAAAAACATACTGTATCTAAACCTGTACGCGCCGCCATTTTTTAAACTTGTTTTGATATCCGAGATATATTAGTTTTTTGAATGAATCTTTAGCACAACGGAATTGCCGATTCGTATTTTAATTATCAGTCTGTGAGAGGCTAATCTTTAATTCTTTAATAATCAAGATTTTTTTCCAAGATCAGTGCCCAAAATGGCAACGTGCACCTACTATTCTGGATGTAGTGAGATGGATTTATGTTGCGTGACAAGAAGTTTCACAATTAACTACTAACTATTCAGAAATGTTTTTAAAAAGCTGAGTTCCCTTATAGATTCAGGAAAGAATGCAAGAGGTCAATAACTTTGACCTAGGAGAAGAAATGAGTGCTCTTCCTGAGAAATCCGATCTGAGTGCTCTTCCTGAGAACTATCATCATAAAATTTTAACTGTTGTCAAAATTTGTAAAATCTTCAATCTTCTCCATCATGAATATGAAATCACTGGCTGAATATGAAATATTTTCAATTAAATCACTAAGCACAGCGATTTAATTGAAGTTTCATTCATATGGGCACTACAAAAATAACATTCATAAACACGAAAATTATGCAAAGTAATGAGAGTTACAAATAACAAGATTTTGATTTTGACTTTAAATTTTTTATAACACCAAAATATTAAACATCAAAAACTTACTTTTCATTTTAAACACCAAATTCAAAATGCAGACAAAACAACTTCTCTTTTGAAATTATTCATATAATTAGAGGAATTCATCAGAAATTTCTAATCGAAATCAAAAACAACGTGCAGGTAGTAATAATGAGAAGCAAGCGCTGCATTCACTGTAATACGAAAAAAACTTTTCTTCTTAGAATTTGGGTCGATCGTGTTAAATCAAAACAAATCGTGTAAAAAGGGAATGAAATTTTATTTCCTAATTTCTATTAGATCAAAATTGTGTAAAAATAGAACTGGATGTATTCTTATCTTATTTCCTTTTTCATACCGTTATGTACAGCCGTAAGCACAAAAACTTGAATAATATAAAAAAAAACTGTCAAAAAAATTAAAAATAAGATTGCAATGTTTGCAAAACAAATTTGTCTTGTTTTGCAAACATTGCAGTCCTACCAACTCAGAAATTAATTTCAAATCGCTAAATTTGTCCTTATCAAAACACTGTTTATAGCGATGTTTTGCCTATCAAAGGGAGGAGGAGGCAAACCGTGACGTCACGCGCGCCAATTCTATATTTACACTACAAATATAGCTGTTTTTTAGAAGAATATGCAAATATGAAAAAATTGAGTACATTTTGTAAAGATAATAAATGAAATGTTTATGAATTATGTACAATAATTAAAATATATGATCAGTGGCGGCTAGTGACTTAAAATCATGGGAGTGCTTTCGAAATATGCATACACACTGTAAATACAGTGTATAACGTTATTTTGGTCAACAGATGACGCCACTTTTCATTCTGGGAGAATACTAAGTGGCGGGCGAAACTAGCCCTTCCACAGGCACTCAGGAGGACCCGGGTCTGGTTACTTGAAAAGTTTTTCGGGGTGCTGGGCCCGGTCCGGGGATCCTCGTCCTTCACTATCCGGCCCCCCTCCACGGGTGTGGGTACAGTCCGTGGTTGGAACTGGCCCGCCCCTTAGTAATCTCCCTTATTGGAAAGAGCGTAAAATATGCAAAAAAATAAAAAAATCCCCTGTGGGTAAGGGATTAGAATATTCCTACCGTCTGACCCCGCGTGTCGTAAAAGGCAACTAAAGGGGTCAACTCGTACCATTCGGTGGTTGTCGCGTCCGTCACTGGGGTCTCATTCACGGGTCCCTACACGGAACCGGGACTGCTGGCGGTGCTCAAATCCGTCCCTAGGGTCTGCAATGGGACCCCATACGGACATCGGACCCCGACGCTCGGCGGACAAGCCCGCCTCGAACCAAATTTCGTACCAACCTCGTATTCGGAGGAAAAAGCCCCAGCTAGAACCTCTATATTTTCGCGTAATAATAAAAATATATATATATTTTATACATGGATAGACTGGTCAATACTAGCAACAAGCGAAGTCACGGAATTGTTGGGGTTACATGGTATAATAGTGCATTTTGAGGTACTACACCCTTTTTATTAATTATTTGGATCTGGTTATTATGTTTACTAATTTAAATGGGATATGTCTGGCCATTAAAATAAAGGCAATTTGCTATATCATTGATTTTATGACATTGCTACATTGGTTTACCCCACCAGTTGGACAGCTTAACTCGTTGCTAGTATTGACCAGTCTATCCATGTATAAAACATCCTTGGTAGGAACGGGTAAATTATTTAGATTTAAATTATTTAAATAAAACATTTTTATTTAGTTAAGATAATTATGCAATATATATATACAGGGACTTTCAGAGAAAATGCAAGGCCCAGGATAACTAATATTTTTGAGATAAAAAAAAAAAACAAAATTGGCAAATATACAGGTATCCCTCGCTATACGCAATCTCACTTTACGCGTTTTCGCTATAATGCGATTTTTAAAAATAAATCAATTTTTTAAATTAAAAAAAAAGTTATTTAAAAATTCTCATGTGGATGAACTGCTCGAATATCACTCATCAGAGCTCAATTAATGAAGAGCTCCTGGAAATAGAAAACAACATGAATGATGAAAGTCAGGAGTCCTTTCCTCGAACCAAATTTCGTACCAACCTCGTATTCGGAGGAAAAAGCCCCAGCTAGAACCTTCATATTTTCGCGTAATAAAAAAAAATATATATGCAAAAAAAGCTTTTCCACGCGGCCAATCCGGCAGACTGTGTATAGGTATTTGAATAAAATAGAAAAATTATGGTAAAAATTAAAAATGGAAAATATTGCTTATTGTTGATAAAATTATACAGTTTAATATAATTCAAAATATTATGTTTTTAATTGTAATGTTCAAATATTTAAAGAGACAGAGTAAATACGATAAGCACTACGAATGGGACAGCCGGATTGGCCGCGTGGAAACGCTTCGGCTTTCCAATCTGGAGGACCAGGGTTCGAGTCTCGGGTCCCACCCCTTGAAAATATTTATTATGGGGTCCGGGCCCGGCCCGTCGATCCCCGTCCTCCATTGGCAGCCTGTGGAAGGGCTTGTTTCGCCCCGCCACATAGTATTCTTCCAGAATAGAATGGGGCGTCATCTATTGACAAAAAACACTACGAACTCGTTACTACTGGCTCACTTGCATTTAAAAACACTGAGCATTGAGAAAAATCAAACTAAAACTAGCCAAATTATAGGCATAATATTTTATTGAAAGAAAATGAAAAACATTTGGGCTATAATTGGCTAAGTTTTGCCAGAATATTTTATTGCAATAAAATAAAAAATATTTGGGCTATAATTGATTACTTTTGATTGGTTTATATTTTACTTTTTCTTTGAGAATTGTGTGCTGTTTCTTCTATTGCTCTGATTAAGCTTTCCTTAGAATGTTAAAAAGCAGTAAAACAAAATTAAATAAATTTACATTAGACCAAAAGAAGCAAGTTGTTGGTCATTTACTATTCTGGATGCAGTGAGATGGATTTTTGCATGACAAGAAGTTTCACAATTAACTATTTTGAGATGGATTTATGTAGCATGACAAGAAGTTTCACAATTAACTATTCGGAAATGTTTATAAAAGCTGGGTTCCTTATAGATTTCACTGAGGAAGGAATGCAAGAGATTAATAACTTTGACCTAGGAGAAAAACTGAGTGTTCTTCCTGAGAACAATCATCATAAAATTTTAACTGAAGATTTTACAAATTTTGACAACAATCTTGTTCGTCATGAATATGAAAATTTTACAGCTAGTGATTTAATTGAAAAGATTATATCCAGCTCATTTCATATAGAGACTTTGTTGGAATGATCATAAAACAGTTTTGGAATATGTAGAGGAATTTGAACGATAAGCATTTTTTAATAATGAACTAGAGATTGTTGAAACTCTATTTGGTATAGGAAAAGTAAAATTGAAAATATGTAGATGAAACGTAAATTAAATATAAAAAAGGCAAACTCTACTTACAGACTTCTTTTCAAATAAATAGTTCTTATGTTGAAACACTGACAGACTGCAGTGTGTATTTAATATTTTTAAGTTTTTTTATTTGAAATAATAATAGGTTTCCAATTTGATTTGAATAAAGGTTTACACTGACATGAAAATTTAGTGTTTAGTATGTTTAGAAAAATTTTGATTTTATGAATCTCTCTATATGTTGGACACCTCTCTAAATTGAACACATTTTGAAGGAACCAAATGTGTCTAACATAGAGAGGTTTCACTGTATTAGAAATATTTTTACCTCTTATTATAGCACCTAGTTTTTATTATAATTGGAAAACTAAATATAATATATATATATATATTTTCACTTTTCAAAAATAAAAAATATATGTTATAGTTAAATATATTAGAAAATAGAAATGAATGAAAATCACTCAAAATTATAAGCTATTGATTTTGTATATCTAAAAATAGGACGAACTTTAGAAATTATAATTAAATCAGTCAATCCTCTTCCTATGACAAATTCCAAAAGACTGATTTCGGATTAACTAATGTACAATAGTTTTATCGGCAATATATTATAATTTTGAATTTTTGTTAATAAAATTGTCCATAGACACGCTCGTCTGAATTTCAAGAATTTTTTAATTCCTTATTTCCTTTATTATTATCCTTTATCATATAAGCAGAAACTGTTAAAGAATGTAATATTTTTAAGCCTTTATACAAATTGGTTATATGAATTCATTTTTTTCCGTCTATTTATTCATAGAGTATCCATAGAGCTAATATCACAAAATATTCAGAGAATTAATAAATCTATTTTTTAATTTTAAGTACTATATTATATTTGATCTCGTTATAAGATGGCATGAAACATTAAGGCTCAACTCACACGTACCACAACAGAACCACGCCACATGTTGCGACAATATCGGCCACAAGTTGCGAGACAGCGGGAAACCGACTTCAGTTAGCGGTCCGTCTGAGTAGATTATTGCGTTCTATATTAATATAATTATAATTCACGACCGTCCACAAACAGACTACCGTTTTGTAGTTGTGGCGTGATTATGCTGTGGCTCGTGTGAGTTCAGCCTAAAACCTCGAAATTTCTGAAAATATTCGTGAATGATAGTCAATTGAAATAATTTTAGTCTAAATTTAAAATGTAAAGTATACTATATGACAATACACTTTTATGCAATTACTTTCTCTCTGTTGTCAGATGGCAGGGCCGGCCCTAGCGTTTTTGCCGCCATAAGCAAACCCAAAAAATGCCGCCCCTAAGCTTAAAAAAACTTTAAAATTAAAAAAAGAGACAGAAAATTATAAAAGAACCATGTTAACCCAAACCGCATTAATATCGGCTCATCCGTTTGGGAGCTACAATGCCACAGACAGAGGCGGATTTAACGGCGGGCGCGCGCCCGGGACCCGACTTCTGGGGGCCCGCAAAACCCCAATTTTACACATTTTTCTAATGCAATTACAATTACGTACAAATTTTCAATCACATCTTTCCATCTGTAACTGTTTTGTACAACAGACAATTCTCAAGATTTTCCGGATGTATAACCTCTCAAGATTTAATGTTCTGAACATCTTTCCATCTGTTTAAAAATGTTTCAATTATTAACGGAATTCTTGTGCCGAAGCTATTATTGGATCACATCTTGCCCTATGTAAATTTACGTTGTTGTATTATTGTTAATTAATGCGGTTACGGACGCTCTTGGATCTTTGCGGTGTTGGTTGCTAACTCCTCTCTCTTCCTCTAGTGGTCTAGCCCATTCCTATGGTTAGGATTCTTTCTGCTTTACTTGTTCTCTTCCTTCCCTTTTCGCCTTTGGACTAAGCTTATGTGTCTATGGTTAGGATTCTTTCTGCTTTACTTGTTCTCTTCCTTCCCTTTTCGCCTTTGGACTACGCTTATGTGTACAGTCCCTACTATTTAATAATAATAATAATAATAATAATAATCAATAGTAAAACTTGATAGTATGTTTATATTCGCTTATTTTCATTAACAACCGAAGCCCAAATACAACGACAAACAAATACGGTACGGAATACGAATATTACACTGGCAACACTGTGAAAAGTATGTACTAACTAAAAGCTAGAAAAAAATTTATTTAAATAGTTTCATCTTTTGATTTCAAGTAAAATTCTATACATTTATATTATATTAAAATTTTGTTGGAATAAAATATATATAGTACATAATATGTTTTATTTATTTAAAAATATGGTCAATATTTATTTTTATTCTCTCGATTCTCTCTTTTTTTAAGGGGCCCAATATTTTCTTCTGCGCCCGGGGCCTCAACCCTTCTTAATCCGCCACTGGCCACAGACAGAGGCTTCAAATTTATAACACCCCTCTTTTTGGGTCGGGGGTTAAAAACTGCTGAATTTGAGCGTAACTGACTAAAATTTTCGAAAAAAAATTGTTGAAATAAAGACAATTTAGAGCAAAAATCTTTGAAAGAAAGCAATGTATTTCCACCCAAAAATTGCCTTTATTTTGGACACGGACTAAAACTTTTGAAAGAATTTGAGAGTCACAAACTAAACTTCGGAACAAATTGAGGAAAATAGAGGAAACATTTAAAAAAAGTGAATTCGTTTTATTTTGGAACATATTTTGAATCTTCCGACCTCGAGGGGGGAAGTACTCCCTGCCCCTCTTATCTACGCCCATGCTAGAAATCGTTGAGGATATATAACAAAAAGTGGTAAGCTACAGCACGCGGATCTATGATAGGCGCCCGTCGACTCGAAATTAAATTCTTACTTTTGATTGTACGATAGATTCTAATAAAAACATCTTGAAAGCCCAAATAGTTTTGGAGTGAATCTTTAATACAACAGAATTGTCGATTCATATTTTATACATCAGTCGGTGAGCGAAGAATCTTCAATTCTCCTATCATAGATCCGCGTGCTGTAGCTCAACTAGAATTGTATCCAAAAAGTTTTATTGAAATCGGTTTAATAGTTCTCTAGAAAATCTCGATTAAACATATATACGTAAAAAATGAAGTCAGTTGAAAAAATCATTAAGTGAGTTTAGAATGTTAGGTGTATAACAAATAATAGGCCCTACCCACTTACCTCCACTACACTTGTAATTAACTTGTAAGTGTAGTGGATGGGTACATCCACTACACTTGTAACTAACTGTATAACTACCACAACCGGACGTTGTTGTATTGTTTTAAATCTGATTCTCTTTTTTATATGTGGGTGAAAAAACTTGTTGAATCCTGTCTGCGGCGCAGGCTCATCTCACAATTTACGTATAGAAGCGTGAAGCATGTCTATTCCTGTTACATTTGAATAAGCTTGTTAAATCCGGTCTGCGGTGCATCTCAAAATATAGGAATGCCCAGAAGCCTGTCTATTCCTGTTGTATTTGATTTTACTACTCATTTACTTTGTAGATTCAAGAAAATCGAAATATATTTTTGTGGGTTGTGTTTATTTTTTTCCGCTCTAGTTTAGGTGGTTTTGTCGCCGTAGGCAGTCGCCTACCTTATCTACCGCCTAGGGCCGGCCCTGCAGATGGTCCATAAAATATTCAGAAGAAAAATTGAAGAGTATTCAAATTTAAACATTCGTCCGTTTTATAATTCAATCTCTCTTACTACTATACAGTATTGTACTCATTTTGAAGTTTCCATTTAGTTTCGTTACAAGAAGGAATTTATAAAATTATATATTTTTAATTAATTAAAAACTCAACAGCAGTCAAGCGCGGAGTAACTATCTATTGCACATGAAAGATATTTTGAAAGCATTATTTTATGGCTACCACCATATTTATCATCGATAAAAGTCTATATTGATATTTTTCTTTATCCATTCAAACCCTGGCAACAAAACAAATTGAAAAATTATACATGTGCGGAATAAATAAGGATTATATATTGTAAAATCCATATTAAAAGAAGAAAGAAGATTATATACATCATCTTTATCGCTTCATAAAATTGTTATAAAAATTGAATTTTCTCCATAACAATATTAAAATCGAATAAATAAATAACTTCAATTTAAAATGACTCTACGCATATTCCTAGTAGTCACTAAATTTTAGTATATTCAAAATAGAATCAGTTTAATACATGCCGTTTTATTTTATTAAATTATTTCAAAAATAGTTTTTATCTCACTTCTTCCCACATTAAATTTTATTTTGTTAAATTTGAATATTAAGTTAAATAAATTCGTTATCATTTCATTCTGTAATGATTTATACAACAAAAATATTTATAGAGTTTCACTGATTAAGAATAGTGGAATTTTTTGGTCACCACCATCTTGAAGCGCAACATAATTTGACATCGATTTTTAATTAAAAAGAAATTTTTTAATGAATATTTTAATTAATTTAATTTACATTTTATAGATTTTTTTAAACACACTTATTTGTTCGTTAAATCCAGTTCGTTTTAAAAGAAAAGAGGAACATATTGTATTTAGTTATGATTATTTTTATCTTTATAAATATAGATAAAAAAAAATACTTCTATTTATTTGTAAGGTTCTCTGCAAATAAGGAGTTATTGTTTAAGGGCGTATATTTTCAAATATTTGGTTTCAATCTATATCAAACTGAAAGAATAAAATTTATATATTTTACTAATAATTCGAAACTTATTCAGATATAAATCTTAAAGTTATGGAAATCAAACGTTCCAATTTATATCCTATAACTTGTTTCTGAAAAACTATTATAGTTCGTTATTTTAAAATATTTTTTTTAAAGTAGAAATTATTCTCTTAAGTTTTTTAACTACAGAATAACAAGTCAATCGTGAATAATTCAATCGTTTTAATTTCCGTTGTTGAGTTTTGAGATAAAAAAACCCAGAGAAACCAATAAACGTCAAAAACAGTTATGACACGGAATCGTGCAATATTTCTTGTTTGTCAAGCGAATTTTAGTGACCTATACGCTCTGCACGCAATCACTTTCCAAGATCTGTAATTAATTATATATAAACTGTATTCTGACTTCATAACAATATTATTTTTATTTTTTTAATAACAACAGAGTCGTTATTGAAACGCAGGCAATTCTAAAACCCGTACTTGTATTTTTTTAATGACAAAGGGGGGAATTATTACAATAAAGTTTGCAAAATATTCAAAAATCTAAATAACAGCATCATCTTCTTTATCATTAAAAATGTAGGCACATAATTTAAGTTGTAATAAATATTTTATTCATTCAAAATTTACGGTATTCTTGGGTTTAGAAAATATTAACTTTTAATGAAACGTTATTTTTACTTGAATATTTTACACTCTCTTGAAATAATCTAATATACTGTACTCATATTTCGGAAACATTATTTTAGAATTTTTAATAAAATTATTTATATCAAGAAACAGCGACAATTTTTTCTATTTCTATATGCATCTGCGTATAAACTAGCATAGTTGACATTAGGAGCGGTTTCACGCTTCACTAAAAAAATTAAATGCATTTGATGGTCTTCTTACAGCTTGGAAGCCACAATATGTTAAATCCAATTCTGGTTATAATTTTCTAAATTTAAAAAATTTAGAAAAAGAACTATAATTCAAACTTTACTGGTTTATAATTTTAATGTTGGCTTTAATAATCATGAAAGTTTTCGAAGAAAATTTTGGAATCAGTTATGTGATAGATAACAGAGAGATGTTTTATCTACGAAATTTGGTCTGTGATCTTTTCCATTTCGTAATGAGAAAAATACTGTATCCGTCTGTAAGCAAGATAACACCACCAATTATTTGATTTGAATAAAACTTATATTTATGAATAAATAATAAAAAATTAATAAAAATAGAAACAATTAAATCTTCTTATAACTCCAGTGATTGGAAGGAAAGCATATAGCAAACTGAGGTACTGTTATGATTTTTTGTGATGGTTATATCATAAATTAAATCATATCTACAATGAATATCATTAAAAGTTGGACACTGTTAAAAAGATTTTCAGAATCGATTCATCGATCTTTACTAACTTGTTTGGTAGTAGAATACTTGGTATAAGATCTTCAAAAAATCACGCTAACATAATAAATTTTGCAGGGTGAGTTTATAATAATAATAATTTAATTCCTGGAATGAGAAATGTACTAAACTAAAAGTCATATATGAATGAAGCAACTCTGACAATAATAAAATAACAGTAGAGCATATTTCTCGATTCAGTATGTTTTATCTATCCAATATATATTTTTTCTTTTTTAAAATTTCAAAGACGACTTCCTCAACAAATATAATACTTGACCGATTTGCACACGACTTGTTTTTCTCAGAGATTATAATGGTTATATTTATTTAAATATATTTTATAAAATGCAACTTATATGCATATCTATATACTTATATTTTATATATTTAATTATTAATATATACATATAATATGTGTGATTATTATATATTTAATATCAATCGCTGTAAGAACTGTTTACGTCGGCCGGATGGCCGCGTGGTAAAGCTTTGGCTTACCACCCTGGAGGATCCGGGTTCAAATCCGGGTCCCACATCTCCAGTTTTTCAGGAGGGGTCCGGGCCCGGCCCGTTGAACCCCATCCCTCAACCATCCGGTTGACCCCATCACGGGTGTTGGCCAGCCTGTGATGGGCTCTACAAATGGCCGCCGCCAGATACAGTATATCCCGCGAGGACATGGCGGCGTAATCTAATTAATCTAACCGTAAGAACTGTTTACAGTTTAGTTTTTTTAATTGCAATTTTGTAGTTGTTTTTCCAATTTCATAAAATAAGAATACAGTATATCTAACTTATACTTCAATATAACATAATATTGTTAAGAAAATAAATTCAATTTTAGAAATGCTTGGCGGGCCGCATAAACATGTTTAATGGGCCGCGTATTGCTCATCCCTGTTCTAGAACAATTTTAAGTTTTGATGTTTGAGAAAAAGCAAGTTAGTTTATATTTATAAAGTTAAAAACAATAAAAGTATTCAAACATAAATAGGCAATCTGCAAGCCTAAGTTGAGTTTAGTTGAACTGCAAGACTTGGACAGTAAAAGTTAATAGTGAATGATAAATTGCAAAAGCAGAAGTGGACTAAGAAGAACTGTGAGGTATTCTGAATTAAAGACATGGATTAGTGTTATATGAGATATTTATTGGATTTTTTATTGAATTTAGTTATAGTGAAACAAGATTATTTTTTTTGTGTGTAAATAAATTGGGTTATGTAAAATATAGCTGTATTTATTCTTTATTAATCTCTATGAACTTGTAAACCCACAAAACGTGAATATATGATACTCTTTTAATTTATAAATGGCATAATGCAAAACAAAATAAAACCCAAAAAAAATTTTTTTTTATTTTCATTTAAAAACCGTGTAAAAGCGAAACTGTGTAAATTGAGTACCGTGCAAATCGAGGGCTAGGTATATTTATTTCATGCCCAGCAGTACTTTATAGAATAAAACTAAAGAAAATGCAATTTAAAAATAAAGGTGAAATGCTGAAGTAATTTTTCTCTATCCAAGTTTCTGGCAACAGCTGCTTGGTGAAGCAAAATCATTTACCACCTTAAAGGATTCAGGTTCAATTCCGAGTTTCACATATTTTTCAAAAAGAGTCCAGATCCAACCAAGCTTGTTGAATTCTATTTTTCAGCTTTCTGGTTGATCAGTAATAGATATTAGACAGTTTGTGGGAGCTCTAAAAGTGGCTACTGCCAAAAGTATCCTTTGGCAGCTTAATTCAAACTAATCTAACCAAGTTTCCACCAATATAAACAATTATTTTTTAACATGACTTTCCAGTCATTGGTTGATTATTACATAATAGTATCCATTTCAGAATCAACTACAAACTGCTCACATCTGTGTTAGAGCCAGCAGAACATTATAGTAGATGAATAGATGCCAGAACAGATCCATCAAAAATTTTAAAAAACATGGAATCTTAATTCCATGCTTCTATGCATTTATGATAGGGTTGGTTAGATTGAGCCTAGAGACAAAAAATCTGAAGGTATGAAACCCAAAATTAAATATGAATATTGCGTGATGGAAATATAACATACTTCCATCCTGGAGACAATTCTGCCATTATTACAAACAGATTGATGTCAGCCATTAAAAGTATATATTTTTTCCATTAATAATCACTGTCCTAAATTTAGTATAGTAAGAGACCCCCTGTATTTGTAAGTCAAAATATACATGTTTTCAGTCATGTTCAAGTTTCCATAAATCATTGTTTTAAAAAAGTAATCACAACTACTATGAGAAATGTGCAGAATGAAGTTTGAATGTTAATACTCTTGACTGAATTTTTCCTGACTCATATTTACATGCCTTAAGCATCTCTTGCTTCTCGTTATATCTTTGAGAAGCCGACTGTTAGTCATTACACTTACTTTACAATATATTACTGATGAAAGATAAACTTGATTGTTATTGTAATGATTCTACGAATTTAAGTAAAGAACTCGTAGATAATTTTTATCAAATAAAAATTCCAAAATTAAAAATTATAGTCTAATTATTAATTACTAAATGGCATCACCTTAGTTCAAATTTAAAAATTAATGAATTATTAATACAACAGATTAATTTTAAATCAAGGCTGTAGAGAAACAATTATTAATTTTATCAAATATTCTGTTACCAAATATCTATGAGTTCTTTACTTAAATTTTAATTATAGTGTAGATAAATGATTTTTTTGCACATTAATTTATTAATTTGTATTAAAAAATCATATTCCATATAATATGATTTTATATATAAATATAGGGTGATTGAAAAGTCATGCAACTCAAACTTCAATATATTGTAAAACTGGTACTTTAATTTGTAAAAGATTTTTTAAATAGGGTGTTTTTTATCTGTGACATTATCACATTTACCAATATTGCTAGATCATGCCAGCAGTCAACAGTGAATGAAGTATGTACCATTGTGTTGAATCAGAGCAGTGATGCCTTTCATGCAAAAACAACACATCTTGATTTTTGATAGGCACTTCAACCACAGTTATATGCCACATGTCAAGATCTTTTTAGTAGTTTTTCCAGATGCCTATGTACCAAACAAATCCATATATCTAATAGAAACTAACTAGGGGAATAACATCAAATTAAATCAAATATTTCAATCCAAATTAACCCCTAGTGGAATAATTCCAAAATAAACTTTTTGATTTTAACAAATAATTTTAAATCAAGGCTGTAGTACCACAATCTGTTGTATTAATAATTCATTAATCTTTAAATTTGAACTAAGGTGATGTCATTTAGTAATTAATAATTAGATTATCATTTTTTAATTAATTTTCCAAAAATATTTGGTTTAGTTCCACTCTATGTCATTTATGAACTTGTTTTTGAGAGATGGGAAGTGTTACCAACTGTAAGTACTCATATCATCAAAGTGTTTTGACTGAAGAAACAATGGAGATCTGTCAAAAATTTCTTTGTTCTACAAAAAAGTCTTTTTGAAAACTTTCTAGGCAGAATGGATTATCTTATGGGAGTATTCATAAAGCTATAATTTGGGTTGGAACTTTTAGGCTGCATGACTTTTTGATTACTCTGTATTACTATAATATTGTATCATTTTAATCCCAAAATATTAAAAGAAATATTCCTGGTGCCCAGAAATCAAATCCAGTTTTTCCAATAAATTCTTAAGTTCAATGTTTATAAATTCAGTATTCAGTACATTTGTGTTTTTGGTTCAATTATAATTTTATTGTATTACATTCATTAAGTAATATTTCTGTAATACTGACAAATTATTTTAAAAAATTACAATTTTTTCAAATCTGACTGTAGAAATGCTTGACTTATCTAGTTTAATTAACAAAAATATTAATTTTTGTCAGCAATCTTTCAACATTAAATTAATTCCATTTTCCTTATGGAATTACTGTACTAACAAAAAGATCCTGAAAGATAAAAACATAGTAATTTATATAAAATATATAACACTTAATATTTCTTGGACAACTTTGTTTGTACATAATTATCTTCTTAATTATTGATATAAAAACATTAAAATGAAAAATGTAAAGCCAATTTTAGGTCCTTTCAAAATAATAATCAAGGTTTAAAAATATTTTTGAAATCACCATTAAAATATTTTAAATGATGGTATGACATTTATTATTTAGAAAAATATATTGAAGATATAACTGAATTAATATATTAACAATTGAAAAAGTTTCAGTTCAAGTGAATTTACAACTTAATAATTAATGACAAGATTTTCACATTTTACTATTTATATCTTATTTTTCATTTAGATTTTAAGTTGTATTCAATAAATATTAAGAAAACTTCTACTTTGTAATAAAATTAATTTTTTAGTATTTTATTATATAGTTTTCTCTAATTATTTAAAATTATAAATGTGCTTTTTATCACATGAAAGATAGCAAAATAAATTAAAAGTGGAATAATTTGAAAATTAGCTATTAATTTTAATTGGTTAAATTGAGACAAATTTATTTTCATTTAGTAATTAATAAATTTATTTATTTTTTTACTCTCTAAAATAAAAATTTTATTAATTTGCATTATAAAAGCAGGGATTTGTCCCAGGGATCAAAATTATTAAATCAAAAGTTCCAAATACTAGATACTTTATGTTGATTCTCTAGTATCTTAACTAGCTAAACCAACAATATTTGTCACATCAAAATTAGGAATGAAGAATATTCACTCTGGACAGGATATATAAAATTGATTAATACTATATCGAACAAGGTTGATACTACATTTATATGTTTATTACCAAAAAAAGATTCATTTTTTTATATGGTTTTGTTGATTTTATAACAGTTCTTTTATAATAAATTGGTATTATATTTTTTAAGTAAATGAAATGCTTAAAAATTGTAATAAGTTTGTCCAACCCTATAATTGATAAAAAAAATTATAATTTATATAAGAAGCAAGAATAAATTTCTGTAATTTAAAAGTGGATCAAAGTCCATTTTCAATCATCCCAATATGTAAATAAAAAACATTTCTGTAATTACTTTCAAACCAATAACTCATATCTTTTAATATTAATCACATTTTTCTATTTGTGGCATTTATTAATATACTTTTATATTTGATTTATAAAATATTCAAATTTTCAAGTTCAAATATGGATAATTGTAAATTCAAAATAAAATATTCTAAAGCAAGATATTAACAAAATCACACACAGAAAAATTGTGAAAAAGACCTTTATTTTATAGCACTTTCCATCTTACATTAGCTCTCTTCAGTAACTTATATGAACAAAAAATATATTTCAAAACATATGATTCCAAGTTTTAAATACATAATACCATAACAATAATATACAACAGAAATTTTTACAATTTATTCCATTGCATAGTTACAGGATCTCATTATTAAGAATCTGGTAAAAAGAAGTAAAAACCCTGGTGTGTATGAGATTGCTCTTAAAATAATGATATTGGAAAAGAAGATATATGTAGGTTATACCTCTAGATCAGTGGTTCTCAACCTTTTTTTGGCCATGCCTCACATAAGCATCTCTAAAATCCTGATGCCCCCATGACTTATAATTTTTATTATTTAAAAAGTGAACTCCTATTTACATGGAAAGTGAACTCCTATTTCTGGAATTCACATGGAAAGTGAATTCCATGGAAAGTGAACTCCTATTCACATGGAGAAAGCCTAAAAGGCTTTCTCCATGTGAATTACTTTTCTTGGTCTAAACAGGCTTCCAAAAATATGGCATCCATAAAACAGAAAAATAAAAGAACAAAAAGACAATTGAAGTACTGAGGAAGAAATCACTAAAAATTGTTAACAAATAATAATAATATAAATTAATAAGAAAAACAGTAAATAAAGTTTCACAATCGCCGTGCCATTCTGATTTTAATTTTAAAAATGTGTATGTCACAATATATATTTATTTACTGTATATTGCCCTTAAAACCAAAAGAAATGAAAAAAATTCACTGTTAATAACTCATTCTCAAATTGCCCCTTTGTAGTGCGTGCACCCCACAAGGGGGCAATTTGATTTTTCAGGGATTTCTCTAAGATCCTTAGAGAAGAAACTCAAGGAACACAAACAAGATATTGATAATAGACTAGAAAAAAGAAAGAAAAAAAACAGTTTGGCCCAGAGGCCTTGTATTATGATACTGAAATAAAGTGGAATGATGCAAAATTAATCAATATAATTGAAGATTCTTTGAAAGAGGGGCAGAGAACTTATAAATATATAAGAGAAAGATTAAGAATAATATTGTCATTGATAAGTTAGAGCCAGGATCTATGGTGTAATAAATATTGTTGATTTTTACCTTATATTACTCTATAAATTCTTATCATCATTAGTATATTTGTAATTATAGCAATATTAATTTATATTGTATGTAATATTACTATAGTAATGATTCACTTAGAAATCACTCTAGTAATTATGGCAACAGAATAACTTGTAAAAACTTTTACTGTACTTAAAACTTGTAATTGAATTTTTGAAATATATTTTTTGTTCATATAAGTTACCGAGGAGGGCTAATGTAAGTTAAAAGCCTCACCTAATGGCTTTTTCAAAAACCAAATTGACTACATAATCGGCAGTACAAGATGGAAGAGTTCTCTAATTACCTGCAACCTCACCTAATGGCTTTTTCAAAAACCAAATTGACTACATAATCGGCAGTACAAGATGGAAAAGTTCTCTAATTACCTGCAAGACTTTACCTGGTGCTGACTGTGGATCCGATCATCAACTTCTTATCACAGAAATCCACATCAAATTGAGGAAGACTAACAAGGAGAGGGCCCCAGTAAGGTTCAAACTTGATTGCATTCCAGGAGAATTCAGAACTGCAACAGGAAATCGCTTCTCTGAACTTGAATTAATCGACAGGGAACCTGATGAGCTCTGGCATGATATTAAAACCATATTGAGTGAAGAAGCAAAAAAGAATTATACCTTTATATAAAAACGACTCCGGCTCCGGCTCCACTGAATATGATCAGCATGGCTCCGGCTCCTCCAAAACTTCTTGGCTCCTTGGCTCCGACTCCGGCTCCAGCTCCCCAGCCCTAGTTAAAAGTACTATAAAATAAAGTTAAGTAAAGTAAAGGTCTTCTTTTATAATTTTGTTTTATGAGTTTGTTAATATTATCCTGCTTTACATCTATTTTATTTTGGACTTTCTTTAAAAAAAAAAAAGTGTATAAAAGTTATCTTTTCAATGGATAGATGTATTAGTATACAAATCTGCAAATTCAATTTTTTGAAAATTTTCATACACTGACATTTTAAATGAAATGAATTTTGACAAATGATTATGATTAATTTGTCTATCTCTGTAGCATTTCTATTTACATCATAAATATATGCAGTAATTTAAGTAAAGAAAAATATTATAAACTTACGAGGGCTTGTATCAGGTCCAACTATGATTACTCCATGTTCAGCAGCATAACGTTGAGCACCAGCTTTTTGTATAAAATTTTGTTCTGTACATGTTAAACCTAAAACAAGAATTATCTGTCAAATACATAATTTTTAATTCAATAATACACAATTTTTATAAAAACTTCTCTAAAATGAAATACAGATACTCCTCAATTTATATATATTCAACTTTTGTAAATCTGAACTTAGGTAATAAAATATTTCAAATTTTTATTTTTTTTTTTGAGATATAGAGCTGAAACATTTTTTTCACAATGTTATAACATTTTTGTAACTTATATTATACATTGTATAACATTTGTAAGTCATAAATCTAAAAACATGTTGGTTTGCAGCATTTAAGTTCTTGTTACTTGATTTATTTATATTTTGCGATTTTTTTTTGTTGATTTTAAGTATCACATTACATGCAGCATTGTTTCCTTTTCAGTCAAGAAATATTGACACCATAATGCTGTTATAGAGGGATGAAGTTTTTACATTTGTGTAATAATTAAAATATAAATTATGCTTTTAATAAATAATTATTAAGTCAATGGAACAAATTATATTTTGTATTTATCTTGGAAAAATTTTCTAATCCAAAAAATTTTTGCATTTGTACTATCCTCATTCAAGACAACTTTGTTCACAGCTTTATCACCATCAGCTCAAATAAGTTTGAAAATATCAAAATCAAATAGCAGTTCACATAATTCAAGTCCGCAAGTAAAAAGTAGAACAAGCATCTATTTATTTATACTTTAATTGAAATTTATATATTTGATCTGGTTAATAAAAATTTTCTTGATTATTTACTTAAATATTTGGTTTGTAAGCATCTATTTATTTTAAACTTGAAAACACTTTTCCATTTTACTTGAATTCAAGTAAATTAAGATGTTCACATTAGCAAATCTTTTCAAATTGTTTGTGTCAAGCAACTTGATTACAAGTAACTTGACTAATGCAAATGAGACTTAAAATACTATAATATATAAAGTGTTTCTATTATAATCTTATAATGTAATCAATACAATAATAATAATAAATAATAATTTTAATATATATTAACCTGATAACCAATATAACACAGGAACTTTGGTATCTTCAGCTTGTGGAGGAATATAAATAGAAAAATTCATTTTACATTTCAATACTTCACTGAAATGAGTGTAAACTCGTTGGTAACCTCCAAAACAACGAGAACTAGAAAGTCTACTAATTTCTGGCAACATTCTCCTATTAACCAAACATGAAAATTTATTAGTTTTTAATTTTAAAATAATTTATACAAATCAATTATTTTAATTAATATCTGTGTTAATTTTTAATATTAAATTTTATATTAAATATTGTTTTGCTGGAGAATTATAAGGTAAAATGGGGCTTATAAGAGCACTATATTGTCTATCTGTATAACTTCCATTAATAATTCTTGAACTAATTATTGTAGGTTACTAACTTACATAGTTTCAAAGATGCTGCAGATGAGAAAATTTATCTTTGCTGAATTTATATACAGTAAAACATGAATGAAAAATTCATTAAACAATTTACTTTTTAGCAAAAATATCATTTATGATCTTAAGTTTTCTTATCTATACTTATAGAATGCTCATAAACATTCTATAAGTATGTTTATTCATATACATCAAATTTAAATATTGTTGGACTTATAGTTTTGACTTACACAGAAATTTTTTAGACAAATTAGCCATATAAGTTGGAAATCTACTGGACTAGATTTTTTATGAAGTCATTAGGCATGTTCTGAGATCAAAGAATGACTTTTCACCACATATTTTAATCTTGGTTTCATTCACTTAAAATGGCAGGTATTCAAACTTTCTAGGTTTCTCTAATGGAGATGACAGGCCCAAGAACTGGACAATTGAAAAAGAATCTAAGACTATTCTATCAAATAGTCTAAACTAGTCCTAATTAAAATTAAAGATTAGAATGCCATCAATCATTTCAAAATAATGGATATGTTCAGAAAATAAGCAATTAGTTCTTTCCAAAACTGCTTGTTATTTATATTTCTTTTATATATTGATAACTGACTTAAAAAATTTTCAATTTAAATACTTTACCTCAAACTAACAAGACAAAAAAAATCTCATTAGTTCAAAGTAAATGAAACTAAGCCTTCTTTAATTCTGAAAATCTATAACTTTAAATACTTGAGTCCTGCTTCTCATAAAATATATCTTTAAAAAACAAATTTGAAACTGTATGATTTCATCAATAACAGAATAATAGTATACACTGTATAGAAATAAAAAATATTTTCATTTAAAATGAAAAATTTTGAAAGAATTATAAGTTGCTTCTTTGCTGCAAAATCATATTATCTTTTAAGAAGAAGGTCATCAATTTGATGTCTCTTTCTTCTGTTTTGTATTATGCAATGCTATTTTAAGAGGAGCTAATGCCACAAAATTATAAAAGTGATATGATAGTTATAGCT
This sequence comes from Olivierus martensii, assembly GCA_000484575.1. Classification (NCBI taxonomy): domain Eukaryota; kingdom Metazoa; phylum Arthropoda; class Arachnida; order Scorpiones; family Buthidae; genus Olivierus; species Olivierus martensii. The sequence continues at coordinate 6,982 of AYEL01060415.1, read as the reverse complement.
AACACTTTATAACAAAATTCCAGTCTATAACGATTTAACTATTGTCATCTGTCAATTCATTTATTAATGTGACAAAAGACAGTTGTAGCAAACAAAAACATCTGAAAGATGCATACATGCATGCTTATATTTATTAATTAAATTCAATTCAGTTAAGAATAGAAAAAATGATTTTGAGTATAGTAAATTTCCTTGGAATAAACGGAACTTCAAATAAGCAACATTCAAGCTATTGAAATTATACTATATTTATTTTATATGAAAAGAATATTTTTATTTGTCACCTCAATAGATGATCAACCAATTTGTGATCTTTGCAACTATAAACTTACTATGAAGCACATTTTAATAAAGTATTCTTATTTTACTTGCCAAGCATTTACAGCATTTTAATCATTCTGTTTTTAATCATTTAAACCTTATTGGAAAGAATTATTATTAATATGACCTTTCTTATTAGAAGATGATGTTTTACATAAATGTAATATTATATAATTCTTTTTTTTACATATTTTGTATTAATTTTATGAGTTATGGTATTTTTCCACTATTTTTATTAATTAAATTTTTATAGTTATGCTTTCTCTTAGAATTGATGTTGCAGTTGTTATTTTATTTGACTTTATCAAGTACCCTTTTAAAGTTTTTGATTACTATTGGTGTCTTATATGATATATGCTAATCTTTGCATTTTACAAATGTCTACGCATTTTAGGCATGTAATGATAAATGTTTTTATTTTTTATAAACATTGTATTCATTGAAATTGGATTCAAGTTCTAAGTTCTAATAAAGTACAATCAACAGTTTAAGACAAAGGAATTATACTTTAATAAGCATAAAAATGTTTTTGGTACATAGGATACCATTGTCAGTTATTTCGAACTACAAGTTGAAAATGTTCAAAAGCATATCACTGCTGATTATGCTTTATTAGAACTTAGAACTTGATTACAATAAGAGTAAGCAGTTACCTTAGCCTATTTGAATGTGAAATTGGATTCATTTCTATTTGTCCATTCAGTTGAACAAATTTTAATATGAACTTGGAGTAATGTGATTCTTAAAATTTTTAAATGATTCATAAAAATGCAATGAATAAAGATTAAATTAAGTGATTCATGTATCAAAATACAAGACTGAAAGCATAAACTAATCATTACAACCATAGTAAAGTTGATTTTGATTAATAGACTTTCAAGAGAATGAATTAATAAACAATGTTTATTAAAAAGAGATCAGGTAACTCAAGTTTTCCTGAGCTTTTCTTTAAAATCAAGCTTGTCAGTTTGAGTTTTTGAAAACATCTTTATTTTGGTAATTTTATTGTGGTCCATAACAATGTGAATTTGTGTACTAATAGTCAGGATTATTGAGAAATAGAAAACTTGAAGATGGTTTACATAAGACAAACATTTCTCACATTAAAGATTTCTTATGTTTATATTGCTATTGAGTACTGTTTTTGAATATTAATTATGGAAAACTGCTAAATTTATGCACTGTTTAAATCAGTGTTTTCCAAACTTTTTCTATGACAGAACACTTTACAAATCCTAAAATTTTTATGGAATACCTTGGTTATTTTATAGTATAAGTAGATATTAATTTTAAATAAATTAGGCAAGTAAGTATAAGAGTCAAGAAAACAAAACAAATACTTATGATCAAATTGTAATTACATAAAATAAAACACATGAAAATACTAAAATAAACTAGTGACTCCAATTTCAACTTGGCACAGAATTTAAAATCATATGAGGCTTATATTAATTTTCATAATTTTTTCCGGAACACCAGTGTTCCGCAGAAAGTCAATAAGTATTCCGTAAAACCATAGTTTGGGAAACACTGATTTAAATCATTAAAATTATTGTTAAACTAATCTTTATGGGTACTCATTTATCTGAAGAATGAATTTATGTATTCAAGCATCTGACTTTCTTGAATGAATTAGCATAATAACATGGATATAGTATACAGGTTGACATTCAAAATTCCGGAATCTTCAGTATTCCGGCATGAATTTCAGGAGCATATTTTCAAATTTCTCCACACTGTCGCGCCACTGTTTTCTGGAGGTGCCATTGATATTTTGATGTACACCATTCTCAATTGTTCAGTTTTGCTTGCCACGTTAACACATAACTCTGCTCATTCCTTCTTATTTTTTTTAATATTTATTTTTTTTCCTTTAAAAGACTGTAAATGTGGTAATTTTCTATTAAATATATACAGCATATATAAACCTTCAATTATCCGGCATATTCAAAAATCCGCCATTCCTCAGATCCCGAGGTTGCCGGATTTTTGAATATCTACCTGTACTGCTTCATATCTATTATTTCCTTATTCAGTGCATTTTTAAGAAATCACTTAAAAATTTTAGGAATCACATTAGTTCAAATTCATATTAATTAAAATCTGTTCAACTAAAGGACAAATAGAAATGAATCCAATAGCAACTTTTTATAGCATTGCTAAGAAATAGCAGATATTATTATAATCTAGTATACATAGACGGCAGATCTATGCATACTAGATTACATGTATATTTATAGGGTGTAAATTATCTCCTTCAAAAAACTACACTATGACGTAGACGAAATTCAGGTGATTAATGTGACATAAGACACTTGGGTCGCAAATCACAAGCAACGCCATAAATTGAACCTCAAACTAAGCCGAAAGTTTTGTAAGTAGGCAGTACTCGATGAGGGTAGCGCTCTTGGTACAGTCGTCTTGCTGCCAGTGCATTACCACAAGCTTCGCCAAAACACATGTACATGTTGGCTAATTCGTTGTTGTCAAACTGATCCATAAGAACAGTGTACCTTGTCGAACTGGTTAAACTAAATTAATCAACAGTCAATGGCGCAGTTTTTCTGCAATGACATTGCAGCTCTTCTCCGCCCCGCCCGGGCTTGCGATTTGCGACTTCAAGTGTCTTATATCATTTTAATTGCCTGAATTTTTCTCTTACATCGTAGTGTAGTTTTTTGAAGGAGATAATTTACACCCTGTATAAGAAAATCTAGACAACTGTTTAGAAATTCCAACAAAACTGGAGTGCTTAAAACTGCATATTTTTTTTATACTGATAAATATTGATATATAAAATTATAATATTATATATAAATCCTTCTTCAATTTTTGTATAGCTAATTTATTTTTTTGTAGTGAGGATGATCAAGTGCACAGAAATATACATTGCCTAGAAGATGCCAATAATTTAAATTATAGATGCTACTCTCATCAAAACAAAGCAAAAAGTCCATTTAAACATGGATCCAGAAATGTTTTCTTTTTGAGAATAACACAGGATGTAAAAGTATACAATTTAATAGGCCTATTACTCTCACAATGGCTGTAATAAATTGATTTATTATTATTCAAACTAAACAATGGAAAGGAACAACATCAAAAACTGCATTAATTATATTCATGTAAGATAACTTGTTCATACTGCTGAAGCTTGATTATTATCTTTAGTGGAATTTTATGTAATACAGTTATTCCTCATCCACTACAGTGATTATATTCTTAAAAATCTCATAAGTGAAAAATTAAAGATCAATGGGAAATGGAAGTTATATTCATATATGTTTAGTTCAGTGAAGTATGTAAGATGAATACCTTAATATAATACCGTATTACTTCGAATTTAAGCTGCAGTATGATTTTAAAATTGGAGCTGCCTCCAATTAAGCCGCAGTAGGATTTTAAAATTGAAAAATCGGGAAAAAAAGCCACAGTAGGATTTCAAAGTTGGAAAATTGGAAAAAAATAAAAACGAATTATAGTAAGTATTGAAAAATAAAAAACATTTTTATTTACTTAAATAGATACTAATATACATAATAAGCTATTGAGAATCTTCTTCAGATATACTATCACTTTTGTTTTTTTAAAACTAGTGGCAGGTCTCTTTTCCCAAACATGTTCTAATCAATCTTTCATCAATTCTGTTGTCAACCATGCATTCTTTTGTGCTCGTGGGTTCAGTTTTTTTTTATTAAAATAATAAAAGGTGACAATTTGTTTCCATCAGCGGTTATAAACAGCATTATAATAATTCGTGATTTTTCTTATAATTAAAATATGGCCAGATATGACGCATTACTAGCAAACAGCAACTGGATTAAATCAGAAAAATACGAATAGGGGACCTCCAAATAAACTGTTATCAATGGTCGTAATACTAGAGAGTAAAGATAAAAACCCGAACGTTGGGGAGTGGGAAATGGGTGAAATAAGATGTTAAAATATTCGCTTTGAATTTAAGCCACACCTAAATTTTACATCTTAAAAATTGGAATAAAAAGTGCAGCTTAAATTCAAAATAATACGGTATATATTAAGATCTTAAAAATTTTGAAGTTAAAATGTGAGAAGAGAAATAACCATTGTTAATCTTTGCTTAAGACAAATTAGAGCTGTAGTCAGCTCTTGTTCCTTAATTACAGATACATTGTATAAAATACATTATTATGGTATTAGTGTATGTAAATATTTTTACTATTTAATTGCTATTTAACATAAAATTTTCTATCAATGAATAATAAACACAGTGCAAATAGCATACATGAACTAAAATTTGACCTCTGCAAAAACTCATATAAAAGTTCTAAAGTGAATTATTTTATATAATATAATATAAAAAATACTTATTTATATAAAATGAAAATATGAACTGTACATGTTTCATTTAACGATAAAAAGAAAAAATTCTGATTCACTTACTGTGTAAAATTTCCTGCAAAATAAAGTTAGTAAAGTTTATCAAAAATACTAAACTATCTAATAATTATAATTCATTTAATATATACAGTATTTATATTTAAAATTAATTAAATTCAAGACGAATAAGATACAGAATTTCTGATTTTCTTATGCCGATAAAACATTAAGATTGTACATTATGTATTTGTGCGCTATACTTATAGTTTTTATTGATTTCTTTAGGTATTGAGGTCTGTCATGATTAGTGTATATAAAAATTGTGATATATATATCAACTCTGCTCTCTTAAATGTTTGAACACAAACATTCGTCTTACTGGAACGTTTACATGCCCAGTCAATGCAGACACCATATTGGCGCCACAGGACAAGGATCTAATAGTCTTGCTTTACTTGGGTAATTTGTTGGGTATTAACATTAGCTGGCTGATGATGGTAAATATTTGGTTTTTGTAGACGTTTATAATAATGATCTGAATTCTTTTGATTAATTTATGAAATGGACTAAAATAGAAAACATTTTTGTGAAAATAATTTAATTTTCAAAATTTTAGAATTTAATCTGATGATTTTAATCTAAAAATTAAATATTGCACAGATAATAAAATATTCAGATTACATTGATTTATTTATAATTAAAAATTAATGAATGATTATATACAGTAGATTACTATAATTCATAGTAATAGAAAATACATACGTGCAGTAGTGATATTGAGTATTCCTCTTCTTCAATAAGTTTATTTACAAAAAAAAGAAAAAAAATTTAACAAATTACATTAATAATTTATCAAATATACATCAACTACCTACTTTTACTAATGATTTTTCCTAAACTTATCAAATATGTTTAAAATCAACTTTAAACAAGATGATAAATGATATGTCGTAAGTTGTTATTCGTCTACAAAACATAATAATAAAATTAAACAGAATTTAACAGAAACTTATGAACAGCTCCGAAGAAAATATCAAAACATTTTATAAATACCAATGTGCATGCTTATTTCATAATGCAATTTGTTTATTATAACTACTATTCCATTCTTTCAACATGGATGCCTCCATAAGAATAGAACACGTGATATCAAGCCATTAGTTTAGTTATGAGATTGTTTTAATAATACAAGTATAGTTTTTTTTTATGGATAAATTTATCATTTAAATTGCATTAGTTTCCTTTGTGGTTAATAATATCAGTTTTTGCTAATAATTTTGAATATTATTTATTGAAACATGTCAAAACTTATCGAATCATCAAAAGAGTATAAGAAACATGGATAAATAGATTATTATAAGCTAAATAAACTTATAAAAGACTGTGTTTATAAAGTATAATTCATCAGTTAATTAATAATGAAAAATTTTCAAAATTTCTAGGTGTTTCATTTGCATGTTACGAAATAATTTTGAGATTGAGTTTTGAACATAACAGAATCACCAATTTTTTAGACATGCTAATTTTTAACTCTTAACAAATCTTTTCTTGAGTGCTGTAATTTACAAAATTTGAATATAATGCAGTACATACAGTATGTACTGTATATTAGTAAATCAGAATGGAAATGATATAGATCGAAAGGGAAAGAACTCGAAAAAACTTCATAGCTTTATCTGATGCAGATAAATAAAAGAATAAAAAATGCTGTATTAAATTCTGTTTCTATTTATGTCTCAAATTCAGATATGATTTCAAATTTTTAGATAAATATTACCAATTCTGAAATTATATAAAATATCAAATATTGTATAACAAAATTTTGACAAAGAATAAAACTGATAAATTATTACAGTTTAATTTTTTCTATTGCACTGATAAAATATACAATATCAAACTTTTCTGAAGTAGAAATGGTATCAGTTAGATTATTTAAATAGTATACAAAAGAAGCATAGCTATCATTTTGCAATTTAAAATTGACATTTAAACATAGCTTAAGAGGAAATACTAGATCTGATCTATGTCAAGCAAAACTTACTATTAATGATTGAATAATTTTTAAAATATCAGATAGATAAGATCACTTATATTTACATAATAAGCATAAGTAATATCTAGTTGCAATTTTGCAAATATTGTAAATCATAAAATCTCTGTATTAATCTTCGGAAATTTTATAATCCATAAATTTCACGAATTCTGCATAATTTTAAAACTGATTCACAGTTTTAACAAAATTCTTAATTTCCATTGTTAGTCAAAGAACTTGAATCTGTTTAAATTTATATATATATAAGAT
>AYEL01060413.1:0-53272 GCA_000484575.1 Olivierus martensii | reverse complement strand
ATATATATATATATTAGATGGAAAGAAAGCAAGTTTATCTATATCTTATAAACATCAGATTGAAAAAATATTTTATTTATTATTTTCGCTTTTTTTTTTTTTGAAAAATCCTTGATGATGCCCCCTAAGCACATGGCATGCCCCAGGCAACTGCTTATCTATATCTTATAAACATCAGATTGAAAAAATATTTTATTTATTATTTTCGCTTTTTCTTTTTTTGAAAAATCCTTGATGGTGCCCCCTAAGCACATGGCATGCCCCAGGCAACTGTCCAAGTTGCCAGTACCTTGAGCCGGCCCTGCTTCTAGTTATGAGGTATGATAAAGGAGCACGTGTATAGTACAAAAGTGAGAGACATCGAAGAACTCTAGGACAGAATAAAAGATGTGATATCCAACATTTCCCCCAAATTGTGTGTTCTGGCATTAAATTGTACTATTGAACATTGGTTTGTGCATTAATCGTGCTGGTGGGCAGGTTGAGACTCTGTATAACGAAAACTGACTAAATGCTTTCTCTCAAATAGTATTCACGTAATTTTGATTCACCCTGTACATCTTTTTATTTCATTTTGAATTGAAAGGGATCAAAAAATTTACTGATAAAATTCCAAAATATAATCTTTTTATAAAATCAGAAATTGGATTAGAAATCAGATCATTTTAAAAAAGTTTATAATCAGATGTATCCATTTTATAATAGAAATTAAATTTAATTAAAAAAAAACAAAACACAGTAAGATTATTAAAGCATTTGTTGACTTGATTAAAGTATTTTTGGGCATTTGCCCATCATCAATAATGTACAAAGTTTAATGATAGACAAAAATCTCAAAACCAACAAAAGCTTTAATAAAGCATTTGCTGGTTTGATTAAATTTATGTTATTTTATTTGTACCAAAACTGTTTCTAATAAAACACAATTCAATTAGTTTCTGATTAGTTGAAATATACTATTAAATCTGTAATTGGGTTATACAGGTAGATCTTGATTAGTGCGAGTTCGAATAATGTGATATTCGATTAGTGCAACTTATAAAAATGATACCGTTTTTCAAGTTAGTGCGAGCAAATATTCGATTAATGCGAGTTGTAAGCATAGACCCTACACGACGCTCTTCCGATCTCAACTTATAAAATTGATACCGTTTTTCAGTTACGATATTCGATTAGTGCGACTTATAAAAATGATACCGTTTTTCACTTAGTGCGAGCAAATATTCGATTAATGCGAGTTATAAGCATAGACCAGTCTTACTAACAAATGTCCGTTTAATGCAAGTTGTAAGCATAGATCAGTCTTACTAACAAAGGTCCATCCCATTTTATGATGTCAATTAACAAATTAATGTTAATTTTTGGTTAGTAAAACTGGACGAGGAGCAGTCCAAGAACAGTCACTTGGCTTTGAAGGAGTGAAACACCAGAAAGATTCAAGAACAGTCACTTGGCTTTGAAGGGGTGAAACACCAGAAAGATGGCCAAGTCACTTGGCTTGAAGGGATGAAACACCAGAAAGATGGCTTTTTTGCCATTAGCTATTATTTGCCTATTATACTGCTGTGCTACCCATATTATTTATTTTTATTGTTTATTCTTTATTTCTGATTTCTTTATTTAAAATAAAACTTGTGAAAAAAAAATTTGTTTTTGTTATCTTTTGCTGTCGTATTCTGCTAGTAAACAAATAGAAAACCTGTTAAAAAGTTCTCATTGGTTCATTAACTTAGCTAACTAATTCTATCTGGAACTAATTTACTGATTCAATAAAGCTGCAATGCTTAATCACAAATTGGACTATCCACTCAATTCTCAACCCAGAATTGGTGGCCAGGCAGCACTCAACTTCCGCTTCCGATTCGCTATTTTGGTTTTGATTTGGCGGTTAGTTTGATGATGATATGAGATGCAATTCCTGGTAAGTTATTAATTTGGTTTGATGATGGTTTGAGACACAATCCTGGTAAGTTATTAATTTAGATGATGAACAATGATGTAAAAAATATGAAAATAAATATTTCTTAAACAGTTAGTATTGTGGTTATTCATCGTGAGGTTGGCTAATGGCCGGAATCTCACAAAGCAAGAACAAATTACCATATTTTACATATATTGATAGTTAGTACTTCGATTAGTGCGAATTCGAATAGTGCAAGAAATTCGTGGAACCTATTATTTGCACTAATTGAGGCTACCTGTATTTAGCAATAGCCACTGCACAGATCATCATCTACAATGCATTCCCAATTAATCAGGGTAGTCAGGAAATAATTACCCTGGATAATCTGCAAAATATTTAAAAAAAAAATAAAAAAAAAATCAGAATTGTGGAAAATATGCATTTGATATTAAAAAATAAATTGCATACATACATATATCCATATGAAAATCAGAATTGTGGAAAATATGCATTTGATATTAAAAAATAAATTGCATACATACATACATATATCCATACGTTTTATAATTTATTGAAAAAGAAAACAAGACAGATTTATTTGCAACAAGAAATTATTGCCATATTTGTAATTTTAATTTGATTCTAATTTTTATCACCAATTATTTAAGATATAGGTACTCCTCACTTAATGACTGAGTTCTGTTCTCATGATTCAGTCATAGAATGGACTGGTTGGTAAGCAAGTAACTTGTTCATATATATTTAGAACAAGTTACTCGCTTAAGTTCTCACGGCTATAAAGACATTTATATTTTAATTATGTGCAGAGTACTTTTCTTCATCAGATTTTTGGAACTGAGTGTGGAGAATTATACACAATAGAAGTCATAAGTGATGGATATGAGCAAAAACCAAATTTTCCGTTTAAAAAAAAGTCGTAAGCTCAGACATAAATTTGTGCAGTCATTAAACAGATAGGTCATTAAGTGAGGAGTACCTGTACAATAAAGAAATTATTCTAGGCATTTAAAACTCTTTCAGATAACACCTCTAAGATAAAATATTAATAATTAGCCATCACTTCTGGGTTAAGGATTACCCCAAATAATCATGTCTACTGTATTAGCTAATACAAAGATAAAATATTAATAATTAGCCATCACTTCTGGGTTAAGGATTACCCCAAATAATCATAAGTCTACTGTATTAGCTAATACCTGTGATGGAGTTGATCAGAATGTTGAAAGATTAGTAATCAATAAATCATACTCAAATTCCTCAAAAAAGTTGGGATATGAGATTGGAATTCAATTCATATTTCTCTCAGTGGAAGTTAGTATGCTTCTACATGGCTATTCACACATTGATAAAATAAAATCATGCAAAAATATTGAATTAAATTAAATGTTACCGTATTACTTCGAATTTAAACAACATTTTTTATTCCAATTTTTAAGCTGTAAAAGTTGGGTGTGGCTTAAATTCAAAATGAATATTTTAACATCTTATTTCTTCCATCTCTCATTCCCCACGTTTGGGTTTTTGCTTTACGCTCTAGGCACGCATAGTATTACGACTATTGATAACAGTTTATTCAGTGGTTCCCCATAATATTTTAACATCTTATTTCTTCCATCTCTCATTCCCCACGTTTGGGTTTTTGCTTTACCCTCTAGGCACGCATACTATTACGACTATTGATAACAGTTTATTCAGTGGTTCCCCGTTAGTATTTTTCTGATTTAATCCAGTTGCTGTTTGATCGTAGCTTGTAGAATCGCTCTGATCATATTTTAATTATAAGAAAAATCATGAATTACTATAATGCTGTTTATAACTGCTGATAGAAACAAATTAATTATAAGAAAAATCACGAATTACTATAATGCTGTTTATAACCGCTCATTGAAACAAATTACCACCTTTTATTATTTTAAACAAAAAACTGAACCCAAAGAAAATTTTCCTAAGGTTCAAGCACAAAAGAATGCATGGATGACAATAGAATTGCTGAAAAGATTGATTAAAAGGCATGTTTGGGAGTAGAGACTTGGTGCTATTTTTTAAAAAAACGAAAGTGATAGTGACTCAATAAATTAGGCAGCTTATTATGTATATTAGTACCTATTTAAGTAAACAAAAATGTTTCTTATTTCAATACCTATTATAAAATCATTTTTATTTTTTCCAATTTTAAAATCATACTGTGGCTTAAATTCGAAGTAATATGGTATTTCTTCTCTGAATTTCCAAATATCAATTTTTTTTATATAACTAAATAACAAAGTCCATTATATATTAATTCTTAATCAAACCTAACATTATTTTTACAATTACTCAAAAAACATCTATAAGTACTATAAAAAATTTTTGACAGATTATATATACAACTTTTTTCTATAAACTATTTACATAATATTTCTATGAGAAATCATGTCTATATATCATCAATATTTTTATCTCATAGAATTAACCATTATAATATTATACTCCTATGCATTTCTAAATATACAAATGTTCTTCAGTTACTAGCACTCAAATTATAAACTTTTGCATATGTAAACATGTTATTTTCAATTTATGATAAATTTAAAAATTGTATTTTGTATTTTAATTTTTAAAAACTATGATATCAAAATGATCAAATGGTTAATAGCAAATTTATCATAAAATCTGTATACTTATTTAGCATGTTAACACAATATTTCAATATGGATTTTCAGTAAAATCTTTTTCATGTTTTTTAATTTGGATATTTATTTCAGAATCTCTAATTTAAGATATTATTCTACTAATTTGTCTAATTAGTAATACAATACAATATAATATATATATATATATAAATAAATTTTTTAAAATTTAAATATTAATATAAATATATATATATATAACTTAAAAATACTGAAGGTGTCAATGTAAATTTCAAGTTATAAATGAAACTTAGTAATATAATGACAACTTCTTGTACTTTTCTTCCATTAATTTCTACCATATGAAAATATTTACTGAACAAAAGTAAAAAATGTAGCTAAACACAATAAAATATTAAGGCAAAATAGTAATTTGAATTGTTTATTTTAGTGAACTAATTATTTTAAACATAAGTTAAAAATTGTAATTATTTAAATGTTTCTTAATATTAATATTAGTTATTTAATAAATTTATGTTATTATTGTTTGATTATTTATAATTTAAATTTAAAAATTTTATTATAGAATTCTTGAATATAATAATCTTCAAATTTTTGTATAAACATTTGAAAGTAATAGTTGATAGATAATTTAGCATACTTTATTGATTGAAAATATTTCTTTATGCTTGATAAAACTGTATTAAATTGTTGAAATCTATATATAATTTGAATCTTATTTAATAGAAATAAAATTTTAAATAAAAATTTTAAACTTTTATTAACATTGTCTTCTTTTCATTTTCAGTGGAAATAATATAAAAATTTGAATGAATTTTTTTGTTTAAAAAAAATGAAAAATTTAATGTACTAAATATATTTTATCCATTTTCTATTTTCCTACATATTCTATCATTTCAGTTAAAGTTGTTGGCTCAAGTTAACTTAATTCTGAAAGCTTGAGTTTTCTCACAAATAAACAAATGATTGAAATAAGCTTTTTCTTAAATAAACTCAAGCTTCAATCTTTTAAAAGTCCTTTAAATTGATCCCTTTAAGAGAGAACTTTTTGAAATAGTAAACATCATTTACTGAGTAACAGAAAATTATTTTGTGAAACAAAATGCTGTAGTAGTGATTATGAAATGATGCAACCCTTTCTGTTTATTGTTATGATTTACTGTTTTATTTTTATTAAATTAAAAAAATTTTGTTGTCATTTTGAAAACTATCATGAAATGACTACATCTATTATACACTCTAAAGCTGCATGATATCAAAGTTTCCAAACACAGTATTTGAAATCAGCTATTCTAGAAACAGGAGAAAGAAAATTGTTGTAGTAATAGTGCACAATCAAAAAACCCTTATTTGCAACCTTGTGATAGGTAAAGATCAATTTACAATTATTGCAATTATGTGAAGCATATTTTTATAGTGTGCTCTATTTTCCTGTCAAACATTTATGGCATATTAAATTGTTCTATTTTAATCCTTTAAACCTTATTGGAATTTTAATTATTATGACCTTTCTTATCAAATAGTGCAGATAGTGGTGTTATTACTTATGGTATATGGCTACAGTTCTCGACCAGTGGTATGCAAGACATGATTAGTGATATGTGTATAATCTTTACTTGCTATTTGTATATGAATATTTTTGTTGTTGGTACTGAAATTTTTGAATTTTGATTTTAGTGGTATACATTTATGAAAAGATTGAGAATTGCTGGTATATGGTATATTACCTAGATTTTCTTTTGCATACTTTCACTTAATTTCACATAGTTATGATCTTTTATACTATTTTTACTAATAATTAACTTTTTAAAGTTTCTTTTTTTTTGATAGAATCGATAATAATATGACTTGTTGTTTTATGTTTTAAATTTTAAGATTATTATTGGTTATTATATGTTAGTCTTCATTGCTTTTTTTACCAATGTCTATTACACATATTTCTTATATTTCATAATCATTGTATTTGATGCAATTTGAAAAAGGTGATCCAAATATCCCAAAATAAAAATAAAGCAAAAAACTTATAATTACAGCTGTAGTTAGGTTGAACAGTGACTAGTGTTTTTCAAATGCATCAAATTAATAAATAATATTTATCAAAAAAAGCTCAGGTAGCTATATTTTTCCAGAGTTTTTCCTTAGTTTCAAGCTTATTAACTCAGGTTTCTAAAAACATTCAAGTTTCAGCATATTTAATCTTGATAATGACAAATCTACACAATTAAAGTACAGTATCCATCTGATTTCTATAATCTTTATGATAAAAGTGCAAAATATATTATTAATCTAAATAAATTTAAAACTTAACTTACCATTAAGACAGAGTGCAATTTCTGTTATTTTTCTAGATCCTACATAACGTTCAAAATGAAGTCCACAAATCAAAGTGCAGTTATCCGTTTTATTAATTTTAGGATAAATTATTTCATCACAAATATGAATTGGCAGGTTTTGGGAATTAACTATAAAAAACAAAACATTTCAATTAAAAATTCTGTTTTATATTCTTAATCAATATTTCTATACATATTTAGAACGTCAGGGTCATACTCAATTGGATAAATTCATTTTATTGTACATTCCATATAGCTTTTTTAGATTTCATAAATTATGTCATGTCATAAGTATCTTTCTTTTTCAATTATTTTATTCAGTGCTATATGTAATGTCACTGCGATGAATTTTGAATAATATTACCTAGATTTTCTTTTGCATACTTTCACTTAATTTCACATAGTTATGATCTTTTACACTATTTTTACTAATAATTAACTTTTTAAAGTTTCTTTTTTTTGATAGAATTGATAATAATATGACTTGTTGTTTTATGTTTTAAATTTTAAGATTATTTATAATATATATAAAATATAAAAAATTTATTTTAAACTTTTAAGAAAATATAATTTATAGTTAGTTTTTATATTTCATTGTATATTTTTAAAATAATTTTTTTATTGTTAGAACAAAAAATAAACTAATTATGAATAAATTACTTTATAAACAAGAATATACTTTAGCTGTAAAATATACTTTTCCTTATCATGAACTTACTGAAATCTGCACAAAGAATATAAATTTCAATAATATTTAATATCAATAATTAAATTTTATTAAAATTTATATTCTTGACACACGTCCATAAAAATACTATAGGAATTATATCAATCTACGGATAAATATCTTATATAAAAACTTTCTATGCAGTATACTGTATTTAAAAGAATAAAATTAGCGTTAATTTCAACTTAAAGATTAAAAAATTCTTAAATATAAAAATATTTTTTGATTAGTTAATGGGTCCTGCAGAGATGAAAAAATACAAAAATACAGTGTACATTAAAAAATTAATCTTACCGATACTTATACACCGTAGCCATAATATATCAATTAATACTAAAAATGTGATTCGGCAATGCATTTTAAAATAAGAAAAAAATACTGAAAAATCGAACTAAACGAACCAAATCATCTTTACGAAGACATTTTTCAACTTTCAAGGTTTTAATTCTATTTACGATCACTAGATGGCAATGACGCAATTTCTTACATGTACTTCTATTAAATAGAAAATTCAACTACCGTATATTATGGTACAGTACTTCTGTTTGATGTAACATATTTTTTTGTGCATTCATTTGATGATTCTATTAAGAATAAAAGTTCAAATTAATAGAATCTGATTAAACTATCTTTCTATCTTTTATCTAATTACAATCGATTATATAAAAATTATTCGCAAATTTATATAAAAATTTTGAATGATTGACTATAAATATTTATTTACAATTTTATAAAAGATAGTATTAAATTTTATTATTACAATGAAATATTTAAAATGCAAATGTCTTTAGTCACATGAAAACTTTCTGATATATCATCTTACAATAGAACTTTATAATAAAGTTTTACACAATTAACAATTCATAAAACTTTTTTCTAACTTTTTGTGTTGTGGGGCGATACAGCCCCACAACGGTCTGTTCTTTTAAAATAATAATAATAATTTTATTAAACGGTCATTAAATAGAACTTAAAATTTGCGTGACGTTGCAAGGACAGTTTGAATTTAAAACTGCGCGAATGTCTCGAATGCTTCTCGTAAAAAGTTCTCGCCAATCGGGCGACTCCATTATGAAAATTGACCAACAAAACAAGGAAATAACAACTTAAAACTAATCATTTACCATTATAGAAGATTTCGAGTAACACAACCAATAAAATTACAGAATGTCTTTATAGACTCAAGAGTCAATAAATCAATTAATATAATATTAAAACTTGCGAGTTGTTTTTTAAACTTCGACAATTTTTTAAGGTTAGTAACCTCGGTATAATAAATATTTTCTATAAAAATATTTTCCATTTTATTATGTATTTCCTATCAAAGCCATCAGATGGCACTGACGACGATTTGATAGATGAAGCAAGTATGTATAACATTATTATTTTTATGTATTTTAAACAATTATTTTATGTATTTTAAACACTGTTTGTTGCACTAATAATAATAATGCTTGACTTAAAGTATCCTAAAAATTTCTCTCAACTGATTTTATCAGTCCTGATTCAAATTCTACTAACGTATTAAGGATCAGTTTAAGATATTCTAAACATATTAAACAAAGATATCAATCAAGAATATAAAGTATATCGCGCGTATTCAAAATTCGGATATTTTTATCCCAAACAAATGCATATAGGATATTTATGTTTTTAATTTGTTAAAAGCAAAACAAAATAAAAAACTTACCTAGTGCTTTTATGGTAGGGTTGAAAGCAAAATTCATAAATTGTACATCAGAATAAACTACGTCCTGTTTAGGAAAAAACTTTATATAAGAAAAATCAATTTCTAGTTATCGATATCAGAAAAATTCCTAGTATATAAACTTCATCGGAAAAAATCCAATAACGATCTAGTACGAGCAAAAGGGAGGAGGAAAAGCTTAAAAAATGGAGGGATAGGAATTTGGTAGAGTATAATCGCCGGTATCAATGCATTCCCCGTCGTCAGCTTCACAATCGTACGCGAACCTTTGACACCGAGTTAGTTGAATACGAAGATAGCAATCTGACGTCGAATGACTGGAAGCCATGTCGCATTTTCTAGCAACGTTACTCTGGTATTGTCTACAGTAGACCTGATAATGTCACGATACTACTTTGGTTCCCACGCTAAGCTTAAAACAACCGAGCTTAGGCTACATGTCAACGTGTCTCAATTCGTCATAAAACTTGTCCTTAAACATACAATGGATTTCGGCTGATTTTTTTTCTCCTTCCTCTTACCTAATCCAAATTTAAGTGCGGAATTTTAAAATAAGATCCAGTTATTAATAATGTGACTCCGATCGAAATTTCTATTCCGGAATTTTTAACTGTGTTTTCTTGAGTGCCATTCTCTAAACATCAACAGTATAATCCAATCCGTTATCTCTTCAATTCAATTAATCCCGTTATTAAATGTAGTATATATAAGGCAGTAAAATTATTTAAAAAATTAAGGATAAATACAAAAAAATCATAATCGTAATCCTATGCATTACGCATAGGATTTCAGATAATTCTTTCGGATAAAAAACAGAAATAATACATGTAATAAATTAATAAGTATAGTTAATTATATCATAGAATCCTCCAAGAATGTCTTTGCATTGTAAAATTCGCGTAACCAAATATGCAAATAGTTGCTATTTTGCAATACCTGCTGCGACGAATACTGGCATGAAAAAAAATCCATTATCTGCTTATTATCTATTATCTTTCAATCTATTATTAATTCGTGCATGCAAATAAGTAAATGGTTACAACCAGAATATCATTAGCTTTCCTATCGTCCTCGTCAAGTCACTGTGTGTGGCATCCCCTGGGGCATGCTGTTGACAGTGTTAGTGAAATTCGAGGTGTTGGCGAGAAAACGCCTAATTGAGAGCTCTTTTTTAGGAGAGATTTCAAAATAAAATTGGATAATTCTTAGAATTTTTTATGGAGGAATATTTAATTGTTTTCTGCGAACAAAATGAAACTAATAGATCGTTGGGGGCTTGTAGGGGAAGCAAATAAAACAATAGATTAAAAATCAGGTCAGTCACTTTTTTAATTATGTTCTTTATCTGTAAAGATTCTCAATTTTCTTGAAGCTAAATTCAATAAGTAAGGTCTGATGAAAGGGTAGTGTAAAATGTGCATTAGCGGATGTTTTCATTTAAATCATTTACATTAAATGTAACTCGTCTGAACTTATATCACTCGTAGCAGGAATGTTTCTAAATTTTCGTTACTTATAAATTATTATATAATATAAATATATTTCATTTATCCTAAATCCTATCTGTTAGCAAACTTGAAAATGAGTGAAATTTATTCTTAATATTCAACGAACAGTTTTTTAAAATATATAAATTTTCAAAAAATTTCCTTTCATTAATTTATTATGTACTCGAATAAGGCTTATAAAAACAAAAGTTCTTAGTATAGTTTGCTAAAGATGGTATAAAACGCAAAAAATGAATTTATAAAAAGTCAGAAGTAACACCAATATCTAAATTTAAAAATAAACATGTTGTACAAAAAAATTAACACAAAATTCTCTAAAACTTCACATAAAAAATGACAAATAATACACATGGATATTTCATAAATAGTTTACATATAACACGCTCTTAACATACAGTATATGTTTAAACGGTTTCAGATAACAATTAAGATAGCTCGGGTCAAAAGTCATTCACATCATTCAGTTTTGAAAAATAAACTAGTTAGTCATAAGTTACATGTTGAAAATAATATTGAACACATGATCACTAACCAGTACGTTTAAACTTTTCAGTAAACAGATACTCTGAGTTTATATTTCGTCGTAATTGTCTCATCACTTTCAAGTGACAATGAGCATAACGAACATTACGAAGGATCAGATTTTCAGTATTGCGTGATTAATCACATTGTTCTCAATTAATTCTAGAAAGGAAAAAATAACTATAAAAAATAATTTCTTGATAAATTATACTAATTTCCTCATTGAGTTAATGAATAATGCATATTTTATCTTAATTCTTGATTATCAATATTTATCCCATGTTAAATTCATAAACTTTATTTTATTTCTCATTTTAATCTGTTTAAAATTTGATTTATTATAATCGAAATAAAATATAATTATGAAGTGATGAAAGAAAAAAAAAAAACTTTAACAGCCAACGCCACATTTGTGGCAATAGTGGATAGTTCACAGGTCTTGCTGGATAGCACGTTACTGAGGGGTTAGTACATCTGTATATCAATGCCTTATGTTATATGTACAAGATGCACAAATAGGAAAACCAGAAGATTAGGCAAATTCTAACAAAGAGTCGTTGAGCAAGTAAAATATCCAAGATGACCTTCAAGTTATCTTTTTCTTTTTTTAATTCATAAATTAATTGATGATGTGTATTATTCTAAATAGCATTTCAAAACAAACAAATGTCTTTCATTAACATTTTTAGAAGAGCATATTACGTCAAGATAAACTATTTTAAAATTCTGTGTGGAAGAAAGATTTCATTAATCCCCTAATTAACTCGTGTCCATCATTAACCACACTGAGGCAATGTGTGTGTTTTGAATGTGCGAGTTTAGGTGACTGACCAAGGACAATGTGTCGGACTGACCGCGTCACGTGTTTAACAAAAGTCCCTTGGGGCATGGAGTAGGGTCAAGTTCGCACAGAACACGATTAAACTTGGGTGGCCTATACCATAGATCCGCCCAATAGGCAATGTCATTAGGGAGTTTTGTAATTCATGCTGCATATGTGGTTGAACCCAAGGTATGATTTTTTGATCATAAAGTGCAGCATATTCGATTTAATATTGTTACTTAACACAATTAAACTGGATTTAATATAATCTAATCGCTCTCTTAATCTATTCTTTATGGGCGTGGTTGCAGGTTAGGTCAAGTTCGGGAGAAAAGCAGGTATGTATCAGAAAGTTAAAAATCTTTTAAAAGCATTTACAAGTCAATTTAGTGTTCCTTTCTCCGCTAATCGTATTGTTTAATTTTTTTATTTTAAAAATATGCAATCTTCTATAAAACAGTTTAGGCTCAGTATGTCACAATTAACAAAATTAAAGTTTACTTCACCTTCATTTCATGCCCATAACCAATGTCTCAATGATAAACGTCATAATAAACGTTAATTAAACTACTTTATAATGAATCCTTCCGGACAATAAAACCATCAAACATTTATTTAAACGGACGAGAAACAATGTAGTAAGAAAGCACTTAATCAATAGGTTTCAACAAGCGCTTCCTTGTCTAAAGGAACAAGAATGACAGTCAAACAGATCGAGCGACATCGTTCAGACAATCCGATCATTGACGAATGCATTCGACCTTGACCAACTGTGCGTGTGATCTCTTTGGGTTGTTTCCCATTTAAAAACATCTATGATCTTTTTATTTCAGTAAATATCCCAAAAATAGTGAGCCATACGATGTAACTCTCTCTAATTGTTTAAACATAACCGTAACACGAACTCTTTCTCAGAGTCTTTTATTTATTTATTTATCCTTTAACTGCGTACTCTTGGCATTAAATCGAATGTGTTTAAACAATTTTTAACGAAAACGCCATCCTTATCGTTTCCATTGGTTAAACTTGAATAATTGCGCGAATACAATAACCAATCGAATGCTAGAAGAATTAATTGCGCTGCTATTAATATTCCTGACATTAGAACATTTAGAATGGTTTAGTAATTCATCATTTCATTTTCTAGAATGTGTCGAAGTTCAAAACTTGTCTAGGCTTTTAAAAAAAATCGTTTAAAATTCCGTAAAATAACGGTATTATTCATTGTTTAAATTATTGGATCGTGATCCGATTAACCGCTTTCCCAGTCACTTCCGTGATCGTAGGTGGAATGATAAACAATTATCTGTTTTTTCCCGTCGTATTAATACGTTACGAAGGACGTTCGCCAGTAGAACGGTAGAGCTTTTATTAAATGCTCGAGCGAATTAATTTTCGAGTTCTAAAATCAGATAAGACAAATCGCACGCGATATATAGAAAAAAGTAGGCGTGTATATCCTCACTTTTCAACTTCATTTATATCCATCTGAGTGGATGTCGCCTCCCCTGTTAATGGTACTTTAATGGTAGCGTAATGATACATCATAGCTCATAATGACGTGTCTTTCCCGATAGAGAGGAGTCCGGCTTGTACCTTCTGTAACCCTCAATTAATGTTGATTATTCTCATAAGAGTAAGATGAAAAACTGCTCATCCCATATGCTTACCTGCGCCACATAGGTAACATTCAACAGGTGAGTGACAGGCGGAGATTTATGGGAGTAGTCGCTTATTATAAACCCTTACTCGCTTTTCGGGGAACAGACGTCCACCCACTGTTGAGCCTTAAAAAAAAGGATCGAAAGTGAGAAAAATTCCCACGACTAGACCGCCCAGGTAGGAGGGAATAGTTCAGCAATCCTATAATTTTCCTCAGTTCCTGGGTGTCCATTTGCCAGTGACGTGCCACCTAACTTCTTCATCCGGTGTCATTTTGGAGATTTAATTTAACTTCCCGCTACACGTACTTTTCTTGGCACTATGTGACGTCATCAGGAGAAGGGGCGGAGTATGCACGTGCTGCCATGGAGACGGTTGTGTCACGTGACGGAGGTATGTATAGGCCGGCACACGTGGTCGTAGACTCTAGCAATGAGGCGGTGTGTAGCCGTGCTCTTCATCATCCTTCTCGCTACAGAGTCATCCCTACAGAGGAGAGCCAAAGGTAGAGGGAGAGGTTCTAAGTGGTGGTGAGTATTTTATATTAATATTAACGCCTCGTTTCCTGAATGATTCACGCCCGGCGCCAACTCCCTTAAACTGCAGTTAACAGCTAGCTATTTTTTTAAATGGAAACGGGCCCCTTTTTGCCAATGGGATGCCATAACTTCTAAAATGGCATTATGTTATCGAAAACAGTGGCCTGGACAGTTTTGGCCGACTTCCCTATCTAGTAACTTTTACAGCAGGAAAACATTTAACGCATCTAAACTGCTACGAGTTTTATCAGCTGCTGGGTTAAAGTAATGCACAGAAACGGAACCACCGGTATACAGACTATAGCCAAGATTATTAAGGAGATATAAAGGCACTCATGTTCTTTATAACAATCAGACTCGATGGCCACTACTCATTTATAACTATATTTCCTGGGTATCGATTTACTTTCATTTATTGTAATCGGAGTGGTTGAAAATAATATCTTGACATAACCTTACTTAATGAATTAAATATATATAACAGATATATTTTTGTGCATACAAAAACTGCATAACAAGGAAAAAATGTATTGTTTTATAGACCTCATAACTTCGCATAAACCTATCTCGCACATGGAGGAAGGATAATGCTACTCTTTATAATCCAGACACGTAGCATTAGTTCGGGACATACAATGAGAGAAAATAATCAACATTGATGTTTTATATAAAAAAATTGATAAATATAACTGTTCTAAATATCAAAAGGTAGGGCTTATACTTAGTTTCGTAATATCTACAATTTCCCTCTATTTTGCATAATTCACGAATGAACAGAATTGGAACAGGTCATTTTATTGAACTTTATTATTTAAAAACTTAAAAAAATCCGAAAAGAAACTAAATTATGTTATCAATTCAAAAAATATAAAAAAATAAATCAAAGAACAGATTTTTAAATAATATCGGTAAGACGAATAAACATTAAAAAAATTGATCACTAATCGCTCAAGCGCTTGGACCTACTGTATTCCTTCCATAATAATCAGCAGTAATTGATTATAAAAATTTGATTTATTTATAAAATTTTTATTCATAAATTTATAACTGCCCATAAAATTCATTTTAATTAATAAATAAGAACTAAAGAATAATATTTTCGTAACCATAATACAATTTTACTTATTTCGCACGCTAACAACCGGTTAATCAACTTAACACTTATTCCAATCGAAAATTAATAGATTAATAATTAGGTTCTAATATACTTTTTGCCTTGTTATGTTTAATCGATTATTTTATTATCTGGTTTCGCATACAAATTGATTAAAATACGTTTATTGACAATAACTGAATACTTATTCTACTGCACCGACAATTGATTAATCTGTTAGAAAAACATCCTATAATCGAGTACCAATTAATAATAATTAGCACGAATTAATAATTAAATCGATTTCGTAATACTAAATATTTAAATCTGTGTAAATTAATCAATTCCCGAACTAAAAATCCAAACTTTAAATATTAGAATTGCCACTTTTCAAAGAAAGAGATGGTAATTAACCTTAGAGAGAATTATATAATAATTACTTGGAAAATTTTTTTTCCAGATTTTCAGTATAATTTCGTGATGCGATACTTTTTTAGAAACTCTTTTTTTAAGCAAACAACAGGAAAATTGATAAAAAGTATAGACAAAGATTTGGTGTTAGCATGTGGCAGTCACCTTGAGAAACAACTAGATGGAATAACGACTATAAAACTCATATTTATGGAACTATAATAAAGTTTTGCTCGACCTAATTGTTTTCTATTGTTTAGTATTCAACACATGTTTATAAGTGAGTAGATTTTCTAGTAGAATTTATTCCAGATATCTTGTTAGTAATAAATTTACCGCTGACGGTAGCTATCAACGAAATAAATAGACCTTAATTAATAAATATTAGTCAGTACTTAAATAAGAAACTTTTGTATACATAATTAGAAAAAGATCCCTGATTTTTCAGTGGAGGATGGTGTGGGCGTTGTAGCAATAAAATCCCTATTACACTACTACTTTTACCCTATTATGTTTATTGCCGTTTTATTGTCTTATTAAATACTTTTAATGATAACCAAATTTAAAAAAAAATTCGCAAAGTTCCAAATTTTAATTTTTAATTAACACTTAGTGTAGATCTAAGATGTATGACTATTAATAGCTTTCATTTTAATGAGTAGCTAATAAAATAATAGTGACCGTCTACTTAAAAATGTAACATTGTTAAGAGTATCACATGTATATTATTATTATTATGTAAATATTCCTATAGAAAAATCTTTGTTCGAATTTAAGTCCATGAAAAACTAATAAATTAATTTGATCAAATCTTAGTGACCTCAAAGGATATTTTTAAAAATTTACAAACGAAGAATGTTTTTATCAATTACAAAAAAAATCTGAAGCGGACAAGATAAATTAAATTACTTTAATAAATTAATAATGAAATATTATTGAAAGGTGTCGAGATAATTTCTATTTTTGATACAATCCAGACTACCGGTAGCCGGTGTAATATTAGTGATTTTATCTGTTGAAAATAATAGCTGTATATTTTATGTAGGAACATTGTGCACGCAGGACAGCCTACCAACTTGGTAGTGGGTAACCATTATTCCAACTCTATCCGAACCAATGATTATCCTACAATCAACGTACCCCTGAGGAGAAAACAGAGACGATTACTACACACCAATCCCGGTTCACTACTAGCAATAGCCAAAGGTATGAAACTGGCTATAGCCGAATGCAAACAGCAATTTCGTGATCGCAGATGGAATTGTCCCACAACAGACCACATGTTGGGAAAATCAGTCTTTGGGAAAATAGTCCAGAGAGGTGAGTAATAACTATCTTAATAGTAGGTCTCCCCTAATGGAATTTTTCTTCTTTTTTATTTGACATCTCTCGGAGTATCCGTTACTTTTTTGAGGTGTTACACTTCTCTTACGCAACTTGTTTTAAGAATATTGACAGACATTTCAGATTGGTTTTTCATATAAAAAATACATCCAGTAAAGCTAATGAGACTCCACTCTTACTATTTCGGGGAAACATGTAATATATAAATGCCCTACTCTTTCTTTCAACACATTCAGAGCGGGTTGAACCAGATATAGTGATGTGTGAAAAATGGATTTTCGTGATCGGGAATTAAAAAAAGAAGAGAGAGGATCTATCTCCAAACCAATTATCCCTCTAAGACCTTGATGAAGATTAAAGGGATGAAATAGCCAAAAGCTTGTCTGTGACAGAATGATATCGGAAAATAGCATCACGGACTTAAGCGTATATCCTGCGGTAGAACACCTGAGATGTAGACAATAAAGTGTCTGGATGCAGTGACATATCCACTTTAGTGCTTGGGGCGAAGACTGTCACTGGTCACTCATGTAATAACAAACACTTTGCCAAGGCTAACTATCTCCGGTGTCAACGTACTAAAGGTCTATCAACAGACAATCACTGACAGGAGATCTCTCCACTGTCACTTAGTCCGATTAGTTTCAATCGAGAACTAACTGGCCTTGACTGATCCTGGTTTAACGCCGGTTCCTAAACTTTCCACTAGTCCTATATCTGAAGAGGAAATCTTGTTGGTGTCATCTTTATCATCATACTCTGCATCTAATAGATTGTGACAATACAATGATAAAAATCAAATTAACTATTCTTTCCTAAATAGATCCTATTTTTTAACAGGTTGTGGAATCTGTTATGTCATTTAGAAATGATGTACAAATTTTCTCTCCTAGGATCATCCATTTGAATCCATTTTCGATCTAGATGTTCCTAATATAGATGTTAAAATGCCTGCCGTTCAGCTTCTATATTAAGGTATTTATATTACAAAGCTTATAAGCTTATATATATATATATAAACTTATATATGCTGTTTTCAGATCGAAAATGATACTTTTCAAATGATAAATTTTCAGGATTAATATAATTAATATTATATAATTGATATTACAAATTGTAAATTAACTTTGATGAGCTACCGTGACTTAGTAACCTTAATTGGAACTGGGAAGATATGATGAGTTAAACTTCTAGGGATTTAGTAATAAACAATTAACACTTAAGTAGGATGAATAGTAAAAACCTTTTTAAAATATCATAGGTTAATATATGGGTAAAGAAGTCTTACAATTGCAAAATATCTAGTAAAAGATCGATTTGGCAGATACCCTATAAATACATTTAACGAATTTCTATTCCTAAGAATACAGAATCCATATGGACTCTTTAAAAATGTCGACGAGGGCCTTTTAAAACTACATTTATGTAATATAGTTTATTCGACTATTATAGGTGATTTCTAAAAAATATCTTTAATTACTTTGCATTCTTAAACGTAATGCCTATAGGCCTGCTTTCGCGTAACTATTTAATTTTACATAATGTAACAGTATAAACTTTGCGGCAATAAAACTTTATAGTCTATTGTATGATAAACTAATAGTACATGTATACTAAGGATTTAAACCTAGGCAAGGCATGTAACAATTTTTGTTAGGCCGATAAACTTTTATGACAATAGTCTGCGCTCTTCCATCTACAAAAATGAATTTACGTAAAGATGAAGAGGATTTTTTTAATTGAACATTACACAGTAAAGAAACGTGCATTAGTTGTCGAACTGATGTCGCATCATAATTCAAAATTCTAATTATAGTTATCTGTGAGCAATAATGAAAAAATATTTAATTCAATTGAAATGATAAGGCCTATAGGATATATATTCAATTATGCGAAATCTTAAGATTTATATGAAAAGGATTAGCAGTAACATTTTTAATCCTTTCTACAGTATATAAAGCTTAAGATAAGCAGTAACTTAGATTTTCTTAGAAATTGTTTAAAACTTCTTGTAACTATTTGCTTAAACGCATTTTTATCTTTTAAAAAACGCGTTTAAGTAAGCATCTACATGAATATTACAATGTTATCCACAATTTTATGTATTTTATACATATTAAATTCATTTTAACAACAGGTCTGTAGAACGTAATTTCGGAATGTTCAGTAAGATTAATAATGTATTTGAACTTATGTATTAAGATAATGGGATAAAGATCGATTCTCTAATTTAACTTTATTTTAAAAGTTTCTTATTTCAGTTTTATATGAAATTTTTGTTCCTTTTTATAATTGATACTGTAAATGTATATATTTTATTTTAGAAATTATTCTGTGAATTCACAAGGGTTATTTAGTTTATAAATTAATATAAATTTTCTCGATTTTCTTGTTAAATTGTGTAACTTTATGCTATTTAGGAATCGGTTTAACTCTTTGGTTTAATTCTAATAAAATTTGTTGCAATTTATTCAAATTAAAATTGAAATCGATTAATAGGAAATTAAATGATTCTTATTAATTGCATCTATTTAAATCTCTATTAATCGGTTCTTAATTTAAAAATTAATTTGATTTTATGAAAATATCACATTACCTGAATCGATCAGTACTAATCATTCAGTTATTAATAATATAATTTCTGCTTTAGAATTCTTAATAGTTCTTTGAATGAATAAACTAGCGTAACCTGTTATAATAAAAACAAATCTCATTAAAGATTGATTGCTATAGTAGAAAAGATGAATATTTTATTTCTTACAAACTATCAGGCTCTTATCGGTTACTATGTTAGCACTTGCTTAAATTAAAACTTTACTCAATAATTTTAATTATTATAAAAACTATCAATTCGTTTAAATTCTATTTGTTTAATCGATTCATAACAATAAACTATATAAATGTACTGATCGATTTACAATATTTATATATAGAAAAAATATATGTCATCTATTTTCCTTCGACTGATTTATTTAAGCATAAATTGTATTCCTGGAAATCTGTTTTTAGTAGCAGATTTAGGAGAATATTACTCTACTTTCGTTAGAAATTTCATTGCATTTATTAGATAAGAAAGCGATTAATAAAAATTAAAATACGGAATTTTTAATATTTATAATTAATTCATTAAATAGCTTATTAAATCATAATTATAAATATTGTTTTTTATGAATGATTCAATTTTATTCGAATTTAAGATTTATAAAACTAATTTTAGAAACGTCTGTTTTGGTCTGAAATTTTGATTAACCTTACTTAAAAATCGTAAAGAGAAATATTTTCCAATTAATGCTTAATAAAGCAGGAGTTATTTCGCGTATAAAAGTTAAATTATTCATCTCACACAGAGTATGACAAACCAATGGAAGGAATGTTATTAGCATACCATGAGAAAATCGGTGTGCTACCCAGGTATCGCATTGATTACCCTATATGTGGCTTCAGCTGCCGAGTGAGTGAAGACAAGTACAAAATATGATGCTATGTGGGTGTTCAACAAATAACATCATAAATGAATGCTTGAAGATCTGTTAATGGCACGAATTATGGTAATGAAAAGCAATGGTGGGTTACACGATACCCTTTGGTCACGTGATAGTCTAGAAGAAAGAGGCAACCATCTCGTAAATTACTGTCGGTGGGAGACTGCACCCACCTCAAATGATATACGTACAACACTAATTATATTATCAGGAGATGATTGGTGGACTCAATTGTGACTCATGCGGTTGCACAGGTAGTCGTTGCTTAATAATAATAATTTTTAATTGGGTGTACGCATTTTAAAATCCTTAAATTGATTTTTAAATTCAAAATGGTGCCTGGGAACTTGTATCTTAACGAGTGTTCCCTGTAGAGTCCCACCTAAAATCATATTTGATTAGAACGGTTAAAAAAATCTCTAGAATAATTGTGCGCTCATAAAAATTAAATTTATCAGGGAAAAGTTGCGTAATTAAGAGTTTGTTTTTTTTAACAGTGACAAACATTTCTTTTGGAAGCTCGGAGTGGCACTGTTGTACCTCTTTAAAAGATTAAATTCGTTTCTAAATAATAACAGATGAAGACGTAAAGATATAAATAACGGTTGGAGTATTGATGTGGTCGTATTTATCACACTTTATCGAAACTGAGCTTCCTTCTGGTTTGATGTTACCGCATTCGTTGACGGTATCCATCTTACCCCCGTGGTGATCGGCAGACATGCGCAGAACGTCCGCATACCGAGGTATGGGTCACGATTGTTACAGAATGCCGGACTCGTCGTGTTAAAACCTTCGTCTCCGTTAATAATGTAAGGCTTAGGTCATGGCACATTTGTCATCTTGTGTGGTTCAAGGGCGAAGCAGCCGGGAATTGCTCACCCCCGACTGCAACACTTCTCCCTCTAGTGGTCTTCAATAGAACTAAATGTGTTAAGATTCTATAATATAAAGCAGTACGTGTTATTTTATAATAATTAATATCCATTTATTATTTTTTCTTTTTTGTTTTTTAATTAGGTTGTCGTGAAACGGCATTTGTCTACGCCCTTACCAGTGCGGGGGTAGCGCATTCGGTAGCTAGAGCATGCAGTGAAGGTATAATCGAGACTTGTACATGCGACTACAGAAACAGAGGTCCGAGCGGTACCGACTGGGACTGGGGTGGATGCAGTGACAACATGGAGTTCGGCTACAATTTTGCTCGAATGTTTGTGGACGCTGCCGAACGGGGTCGTGACCCACGATTTATCATGAACCTTCACAATAACGAAGCTGGAAGAGTAGTAAGTATATAAGAAATAAGCTGCTTCATCTAGAAAATGTGGATGACAGCTCCTCTGCGGGATATCAATTCGGCTAGGTGATCTGTTTGTGTATGTTTTTTAAAGGTCTTCATCGTTATCCCCTCCAAGGGGATGCGTTGTAACTTACATCGCAAACAATCATAATTAGGAAATTCAGCCAAATATATATACAATATGCATTAATTGATTTAATGTCTTAAAAATTTAACGAAAACATAATTTAAATACTAGAAAGTATTTAGTTAAAATCGTACTGTTTGATAAGCTGCAAAGCCGACATTAAGGTTACAGTTAGTAAGTTGTTAATACTAGAAAATAGAGCTATCAGAGTGTCAGTGATATAGTCTACATCAGTTGGTCGGCTTACAAATTAAATCTACAGAGTACATTATCAGCTCTTCCATCAGGAAACAGGCCACCGAGCATTGGACAGTAATAGATAGTAAGTGCCTCGGGCCACAACGTGTCAAACTGTACAGGATAAAAACGGACGACACAACTCCGAGATAATGTTCACTTTTTCAACACGAAACTTAATTTTCTACTTTAGTTCGATTTTAAATTCTTTCCAACAGGTGCATCTCGCTACGGTAAAAAATAAAAATAAAAAAAATTAATTAATATTCCGTACATTGACGTGTAAAACGTGGACGACAATCAATAAAACATCTTGAAATTATTTTATTTATTCAAACGTTATTTAACTTTCTGCAAATACATCGTATATCAGTTATCGCCCGCAGATACGTCAGATGTTACTCATGTATTATTGATCACACGTCTGAACATAAGAAATTTGTAGAATTTATAGCCCTATTATACAAAGTAGCTTCTGAAGTGACTATAAGCATTACGGAATTCATCTTTTAAACTCTCCATAGATCTATATATGTTTATTAATAGTATTTTTTTCTTCCACAGCACGTTTCTACCGACATGAGAAGAGAGTGCAAATGCCATGGTATGTCTGGAAGTTGCTCAGTCAAAACATGCTGGATACGTTTGCCATCTTTTAGAGATATTGGCAATAACTTAAAAGACAGATTCGACGGTGCTTCTCGAGTGTTAGTAAATAACCAGGGCAATTATAAGAGAAAATATCGTTTTCATTTAAAGCCTTATAATCCAAACCATAAGACGCCTTCAGTTAAAGATTTAGTATACATCGAATCATCGCCAGATTTCTGTGTGCCAAATTTGAAACTTGGAGTGATCGGCACTAAAAACAGACAATGCAATGACACTTCTATAGGAGTGGATGGCTGTGATTTAATGTGTTGTGGACGTGGATATAAAACTGATATTAGAGAAGAGTTTGAAAGGTGCAGCTGTACCTTCCATTGGTGCTGTGAAGTCAAATGCAAAATCTGTAAAATCAAAAAAACACTTCATGTTTGTTTATAAGTGATCACAGACTGTGTACATATAAACCAATTTTTGCATTTGGTAACTTTAGACGCTTTTTTTTATACCAAAGAAAAAGTACCGAACTGCAAAATCACTTAAAGCTCTTTCAAAGAGAATTTTAGGACTGTAAACAATATTTTATTGTATATTTACCAAAATCTGTAATATACGTCCATATTGTATATATGATTCCAATGTAAATAATTCAACGAGTTGAAATGGCGACTTAATTATCATAATGATAGTATTAAACTAATATTGATTCTATATAAAAAAATAACATTTTAAATAAATCTGGATTAAATATTTAATTTCTCAATTATTATAGTTGGTTGTGAAATTGTTCTGTGACTTATTTAAATGGATTTTTATCCCTCTTTTAATACGTTAATTTCGCATATATACACATATATTGCATTATTATTATTATTTTTTTTTTTTGAGAAAGCTTATCACGTTGTTTGCTATCACACGCGAGCGCATCGATAATATTTCGATCGTAATTTGCCCAAGGTGATCGTCTTCAGCAAGGAAAAACACTATTTCGCGATAATTACGTCATGTTTATGTTTAGCTTTCTGTACAGGTGGTGAGTTTTCTAGTTTCAAAGAGTAATATTTATCAAGACGTTATATAACATTAATACGTTAATTTCGCATATATACACATATATTGCATTATTATTATTATTTTTTTTTTTTTTGAGAAAGCTTATCACGTTGTTTACTATCACACGCGAGCGCATCGATAATATTTCGATCGTAACTCGTTACGTTTAGCAGTTACTTGGATTAAAAACAGAACAAATCACAGTTTATCGATATTGGGTTAGTTTTATAGCGACAAACCGTTGTGCAAAATGTAGCTTACCCTACTGATTCCAACTGTGCATCGATCGTGCATCGGAAATGCTCTTTCCACGCTCAAGGTCAAGGATTTGATGCGAGAAACGACCACCGGAGGGAGACACGGTCGGGGGCCGCCCACGCAACGTTCGACATTAATACCGGAAACAAAGAATAAATGTTAATGGATATAATTTCTACACGGCGTAATTGTCTTGTGGATATTAAAGCGTGGGTCGTCAGTAAATATTCTTAGGGTCGTTAACTAGCGATGATAACTAAATTCGAACTTTAACCCTGTTTTTTTTTTCTAACAAAAAAAATTGCAAAGGAAAAAAAAAAACGGATTCGTTATAATCGAATTAAAATATCCAAAATAAATTTTTGCATATATAAAAAGCGCAAAATTAATTTTTTTAAGCAAATAAATTTAATTTTTTAAAGACGGTTATAATTATTTTCTTCTTCATAAAATTAATTACAACACTGTATATTTAAATTATTGAATTGTATATAAATATTTATCGTTAAAAACTGAAATATTTTTAATTATTTACGAAATTTATATTAATTTTATTAAATTTTATATAAAATAAATTAGAGAGAGTTCATAAACGCACCGAAGGATCTTTCTTGGACAGACGAACTTGATAAATTTAATTCAATG
Organism: Olivierus martensii; assembly: GCA_000484575.1. NCBI lineage: Eukaryota > Metazoa > Arthropoda > Arachnida > Scorpiones > Buthidae > Olivierus > Olivierus martensii. The sequence goes on along the minus strand of AYEL01060413.1, from coordinate 28,340 downwards.
AAATTGCCCTCTTGTGACTAAAATAGGAAATATTTTTTTTTTTTTATATATATATTACTTATTCTCATCAATGCTTTTTCCTTTATAAATAATTAAAAAATTATTAAAAGCTAAAAATATTTATACAAGAACAATTAAAATATTTCATGAATACATCTATACTATATATCAATTTATAAATGATTTCACATTCATCGATTCCGAAAAATTCAAAAATTAAAATCACATATGCATCAATTTGATTATTATATTTTAATTCATCATTTATAAAATTTTAAATATATATTTCTCTCCATCTTTAATATTAAAACGAAATTATCAAGCCATTCAAAATTAATCTGAAAGTTGCGTTCTTCTTTGGGTCCAAATTTAACTAGAGGAGATACAATCCTCGATATCATTCCAAAATTGCCGCAGACAGACGTATAACCATAGTTAACTTTTATTAATTTCTTCGATAAAAACTTGCAATAGAAATAGGACTGCCGCAAAAGAAAAAAAATATATATTTAAATTATGTAATTTAATATAGTAACAAGTGATATATACATTAATAAAGTTGGCATTTGCAACCAAAACCGGCTAATTTTAGTTCAACTTATGTATTACTCATTAAAATTGATGAACGGATTTTATATATCCAGTTTTCGTTTTTAAATGTTAAACGCATAATATAATTTTGTATTTTAAAAAATAAAATATTGCGAAACTTTCTTAGGAAATGCTGCATACGGAAAATTAAATTCGGAATATCATTACGTACGAATTTGCATTCAAAACACGAAATGTTTGAATTAAAAAAAAAAAATAGTTTTAAGTTTGCAAAACTTCATTATGAATTTATGCTGGCTACTAGTTTTTCCGTAATTTTGTATTAAAATTCAACGAAAATGTTTATATAATTGCATTGCTCAAGTTTGCGTTTTATAAGGCAATTTCGAATCAATATGGCTACGTTTATTTTTTTCCGTACATATTTTCCAAACTAGTAATTTACTCTTTCACAAAAAAAAAAATATTTCATATACGGCCAAAAATAATGTTAAACTAATATATTAGCATTTTGCCAACTTTGATTGCTAAACATCGGCATTTCTATTGCGAAATTTTAAGAATATTTATAAATATTCATTAATAATTCCCTCGCGGATTTCGAAATTCAAGTTTTAAAAAACTGATACATTAAAATCGAATTCTAGTTTAAGGTTATTTAAACATTAAATTATACCTTTACAAATTTTTGTTTTCTTCTACTACAAATTTCTACATAAATAAATGAAGGACATAACACAAAAAGATCAAATTATAATGGAAATAATCTGGCCAAAAATAAAACTTTTCCAAAGCGAAAAATCTACTTTTATTTTACAAAATCTTAGTTAGTTATACAATTCTTTGGTTATGACAATCAGAATCCTGGGCCATTAATTCAAGAATTTGAGTTTTGCTATTTATATTATTCCGATTCAATAAAATCAATTTACCTTTATGATATGTATAGGTTTAAACTTAATTATTAATTTTTTTAATGCATTTTTATTTATGATTACTGCTTCAGAAATATTATGCATATAACAATATCAGAATTCTGAAATTATTTTTATTCTTAATGTAAAGAATTTACAATACTGTTTTCACATTTTTTTTTTATCATCTGAAATAATTTCAGTACAAACACAAATAATGGAAAAAAAAAAATAAAAGTAATCAGCAATTAGAGCTATAATAAATCTTAAAACATTCTTATATATATTGACAAAATTATGTGTGTGTATACTGTATAATATTGTGATCAAAATATTCATCTTTGATGTCAATAAAGAACATTTTAAATAAATGCTAATTAAAAAAAGATTGCTTTGTCTACACACATTTGTTTCAAATAAAGATATAATAGAAGAGGGGGAAAAAAGGAATAAATGACTTTAAAACAAAATGTTCACTTCTCTAAACACAAACATCTGATATGCAGATTTTTTTTTATATCTAACAGTTCCAATATCACTAAAGCAGTTAAATATCCTTGTTCACAAATATAAAGTTGGATTAAATCCAATATAAGAATAATGCTTCCAATTTCAATAAAAACATTATTGACAAGAGTTTGAATAATATTTATTATAATATAAAATTCTGAAATTATTTTTATTCAACTTGACAAAAGCAAACTGGAACCAGGTTCCAAAAAAGTCATTTATCATTTGTTAGCATAATAATAATTATTATTATTAATAATTAATGACAACAATTATTATTATTATTATTTTAAAAAAATCAATAATGCAATTGTAAAAGAAAAACTGAATGTAACTGTAAATTTTTTAATTGTAAAAAATTCCTTTTAATTAAAAACATTATATATAATTGTTTCCGTAGTCAGGATAAAATAAGTTTTAAAGCCATCCCAGACAGCTAGCATTCATATAAATTTTTTTCTTGTAGTTGTTGCATGTGCCTGCATGCTTTTTTTTTGTATAAGTTTACATGCACCAGCATGAATGTTAAAAAGTTTTATCTTCATTTTATTTAATATATATATATATTTTTTTTTACAATGAAATGTGTAATGATGCTGCTCTGTGAAATTTCTTGAATTTTGTGTGTTTTTGTATGTACGCGTGTATGTGTGTGTAATTTTGTGCTTTGTCTTCGTGTTATTTGTATTGAAATACAAGCACCAATTTTGTACAAAAATAAAACTGATCTTACATGGACAAATACAATCAGATATGAGCAATTTTGATTGGACAACTGAATATAAATGAACAAACAAATAATAATAATATGAATCATAAATGAAGCTTTATGTTAAATGAATTCAAACTAGACATTTATTTTGTGAAACTAAACTGTAAAATGATTTAAAATTTAAAAAAACTGTTATTTAAATATAAGTTGACCCCCGTATAACATGAGAGAGATGGTATATGAATCTGTGTTATATGAGCCACAGAGATTATACAAGAATCAAGTAACAAACAAAAAATATGGTCATTAATTGCATTTATTACAATTAGAATGCTGACAGTTAGAGTTAGGACTCATCAGGACACCAAATTACTCATATTGCAATTAGACTATGAAAATGTCAAATTTATCTAGTATTATACAGGCAGTCTTACTATGTTATATGAGCACTACCATAATTTTTTTGTAATGTTATGTAAATCAGTGTTATATAAGTACCATGTTATACGAGGGTCTACTGTATTATATGATAAATTATTTAATTTATAAATTAGTTATTCTTGAAAGATTAATTATAATTCTTCAAACTGACCAAATAGGCAATTGAGTTAATATTTCTTTCAAGTCAGTTGAAATTTTTTAATATAAAATTTATTAATTTCAAATTAATATTTCAATCATTCAAAGTAAAACAAAAAAATTAATCAATCAAAAGTCAAATTACAATGAATTATAAGATATTTTATCTGTAATTTATGAAAAGATTTTATAACCATGAAAAATATTTATTGAAATCATCAAAAGGCTGACACTGATCAACATTAAAAATAGCTTTAAAATGGAATTAATGATATGAAATATGCTTATAATATTTCATAAAAATAAGATTTTTTTGAGCACAGATATGATTGGTGATTTCTTGTTACATATACAGGTAAAATTCTGTTAAAATGAATACCGCTATAATGAAATTTTCGATATAACAAATTTATAATGAAGCTGTAATATACAGTATTCATATAGTATTTGTAATGGTAAATTTAATAATAGTAAAAAATATGAAATTCCATTTTAATGAAATATCAATTATAACAAAATGAGGCAATGGTCTCACAAATTTTGTTATAACAGAATTTTACTTGTATATATTATTTGTATTTTCAGTATTTTTATGAAGAGTATCACATACTTTTAGACTGATTTTGTTGTATTTCCCTCAAATATGCTTTAAATACTTCAATTTATACCAACTGGAAAATATTACTCACAAATAGATATTAAAATATGAATAAAAATGTACTCTTCCAAAAATTTATTTTGCCTACATTGGTCAGACATTATTTCTTATAACTTATCTTTCAAGTAAATCCTGTAGTCATTGACCTATTATCCGATTAACTCATATTTCTATGTAAGATTTACAATTTTATCTTCACAAAAATCTATATCTTTACAATTTGATACAAAGCAACAGAATTGTGTAGCAATACATTTACTGTTTTGTAAGAGTTTTTTTCTTTATCTAATGATAAAAGCAAGCACATTTTATGTATTTTTGGTATACAATTATATTGCATGCTAAGAATAGAAGCTAATAGGTCAATGATTGTTTTTAAAATTATTTAAAAATGAAAACATTTTAAATCGAACATTTATAGATGTTCCTCTTGTTATGAATCTAATACATTCTCAAGTTCATTCAAAAAACAAGTCTATAACTCAAAAACTGAACTCAATCTCTCTACTGTATTGTGTAACATATAAACTGAGCCAATTAAGTGTCTTACATATGAGTTTCTAGAACAAACATCCAACTAGAAACTTTTGCAGAAGATCTACTATTTTGAAAGAATATGTTAATATATTTATATAGGGCCACTGAGAGGAGGTGACATCTGAGACTTTTGTCACAAGGCCCAGCATTGAAAAGGGCCAAATGTCAGGCCTTGACGTGTCACATAATGTGTCCAATAGTTCACAGGCCACCATCAGAGCACCCAAAGCAGTCATGCCAAAATAAACTATTTTATATATATAACATGGTATGTAATGTATCGAATTTTGAATTTATTGTTCACTTTTTTTAAATAAATGCTTAATGTTTTATATGGTTTTTTTTTATTAAACCAAAGTGATGCACTTTTTTAAGTGGGGCCCAGACAATAGACTTGTCATAGGCCTGAAAATTCCTCTGTGGTCCTGCATATATATAATTAAGTATTTTTAATAGGTATGCTGTTAAACAATTAGGTTATTGTTTTTTAAATTTTTGTACCATTTTTGAATTTTTCAAAAATTTGAAAATAAAACAGTTTATTTAAAAATGTATGTTAATTCATAACTAGAGGGACACCTGAACTATATCTTAATTTTCTTTCAACATTTTGTCTTAGAAAACAAAATGCAAGAAATATATTCAGTATATTCTCTAGTGTTAAGGCAGGCACTTCAAATAAATGAAAGTTAAGAATGACAAAGATGCAAAATACATCATTTAAGTATGGTGAATATGTCAATTTGATAACATCAAAAATAATTACTAATTAAAATTTCTAAAACTTTTCTTTGAATCTTCTTGATAGAATGATATAAGAAGACCTGTGATTATCATGGCAGAGTTATATTGCAACGTCATCACACAGCACAAACTTCACAAAGAAAAAAGATGAAACTGGCAAATCAACAATCACAGAATTTTTTCAGTACACATTTTAAAATATTTCATTGAACAAATTGAGATTAAAAAATAGTAAATATAATAAACGTACTTTGCTTTAAAAAATATAAGAGAATAGAAAATCAAAAACTGTATCTAGTATATTATTACTACTATTGATAAAATAACTCATTAATGGCACGCTGGTATTTTCTTTACATATATGATTCAATTTGCATATGATCAACATATGGTAACTTTTTTAAACTAAACTGAATCAATAGGCACATTTTTGGTTAAAGAGTAACAACTAATTACAAATAAAACAATAAAATACTGTAAATACTACGTATGAATTGGAGCAAATTCTTTATACTAGCTGCACTTACAATGAATAAACTAAGAGAGCAAGCAATAACATTATATTTTTTTCTGAACAGTTATATTTGTAAAATATAAACCACAAAAACATTCAAGGCCACAATCTTGTTCCCATTTCAAGATGGCTGACCAAATAACATATATTTTTTCTCTGTATTTTCTTGTCCTCTGGTTTCATTGTTAAGTGAGAGAGCACTCCACATGCCTACAAAATTTGGTGGTGGAAATGGGGACGGTGGTGACATAACAGATGAAGACAAATGATGGTCAGTCATACGTGGACTTGATTGCTTTAAAGGCCATGTCGAAGTTTTACTTGCACGAACTTCCTAAATAACAAACAATAAATGAATGATTAAAAATAGTTTTCTTAAAAATTTTTCAAATACAGGAGCTTCCAGTTATGTAAATTTAACTTTATGTAAAAATTTTGACATGCAAAATATTTTAAAATTATCTTTATATTTTAGCACACAATATATTATTTTAATTTTTAATATACCTTAGATATAGTGATGCTACTACTGTAGCAATATTTTAGCATTATTACTGACAAAAAAAGTTATAAGTATCATATTATATAAATTGTATATGTGCATCATAATACAATAATTTATTGATATCTCTTACTTTATAGATAGGCCTACAAATAATATATAATGTTTTTACATTTACTATAATTACAATTTTTACATATTGCCAGAAATGCAAATCTTACAAATTGGACAACTCCTGTAAATTAGTATTATATTTTGTCAAAATAGTATTATGCTTATTTCAGTGCATTATAGGTAGATCTCTATAATACATTGTATATCAAAGGTAAGCAAATATTTTGAAATATGGGCCAAATTAAGTAATGCCATTTTGTTATTGCAAAAAATTTAAACCAAATAAATTATTTTAATAAATAAATTATATATTAATTTATTTAAAAATTTAAACCAAAATAAAAATTCATTCAGCAACAATTGAAGAGTGTGATCCCAAAACATGTTCAGTCCATTTTTGTTATTTTTTTTATTTGATGCAAATACATACACCAATTGAAGTCTTCTATCTTATTAAAGACCAATTTGTTCCCAAAACCGTGCTAATTGATTTGTAAGGGGCATTTGAATCCTGCTTTGCTTTTGAAAATTTGCTCAGTCCAGAAAACAGTAACAATGAAAACTCGCTCAGTCCTTTGCACATGAGCAGAGCTTTTTCCTAATCCTGCCAGTGGAGCGGTAAAAAACAAACTGCTATTACTGTTGGAAATAAATATTTAATGAATATTGGTCACGTTATTAAAGGGAAAAATTGTTATATTGGTTATTAATTTTCATATTAGAAGCTCTTGAAATGAAATCATAACATTAAAAATTTAAGTTTTTGGAGACTCTCTTATCTATTGTTAAAAGGAACGTTATTTTTCTGAATTTTAGTAGTTCATAATTTGGAATGATTAAATATATATTCTGCCTTTCCCATGAGTATAGTGTACTCATGGAGAAGCCCCAGAACTTCCCCATGAAGTAATAAAAGTAAATGTTTGAATTTCCCCAAGAATACGTACTGGTACATGTCCTGCGATTTGTAGAGTGAGAACAATAGCTAGTGAGATTTTTCAGGCAGAAGGACAGAGATTACAAGTAAGAGTAACATTTATAACAGCATTTTTGCCGGTCAGCAATAATCCGCAAATAAGCACAAAAGAGCCGCAAAAATCAAATCTGTGGTTACAAATAAATTTTCGGGAATAATCGAATATGTGAATAGGGAATCTTCAAATACCGAGAATCGACTATATTTTAATACTTAAATCAAATTAAATTTAGTTTTTCTTCTAATGAAGAATGAGTGTAATTGAAAACATGTTCAATCCTTGGACTTAGTGAGTTTCCATTAATACCATTATATTTAGTCATCGTGTATTTAAAAACTAATGATGATTGATTTCAAGATTCTACCGAGAAGTTCACGTATATGAATTAGAAACAGATATCTGGTAGTAGATAATCGTTCACATAAGAAATACTTTTTCAATTCATATTTTGCTTCTCCTGAAAATTAACAAAAATGTGTTTTCAGATCACACTCTTCAATTATATAACAAATATTTAATAATTTTAATGTTTTATTTCTTTTTTTAAATTAGATTGCAGGCTGCATGTGTCCTGCATCTTGCTCATCCCTACTGTAAATTTTTCCTTATGAATGGAATGTATTACATATGGATTTCAGAAATAATGGACAAATCTTTTATGAATATTTTGTCCACAATGGGAATATTTAAAATTAAAAATGAGATAGCAAACTATTTCCTTTATCATTTATTTATATTCACTAGAATATTAATTAACCTTTTATTGTGTTTTTATACAGTACTGTACTATTCGTTTTAGTAATTTTGTTAGGCTATTTTTATACATAATTCAGAAGTACTGTATAATTGGCATTATCAGAAAAGCATTTTCCTTGTAATCTGTTAATAAGAAAGTCTACAATAATTTTATAAAATTACTTAATACAAGATTTATGTAATTTAAAATCATTCAGAAATTATGATTTATTTGAAGTGTAATGCAAAACTAAGTATTAAATTACTACAATAATAATAATTAACATAATGAAATACTATAAAATAGCAAAAATATCTAATTATGATTATATATACAGAAAAGCATCAACTGCAAACTAATTCTGAATTGATTTTTAAAATAACTTCATTAAACCTAAAGTATCAAACAAAACAGGTATAATGCAAAAACTTATTTCATGTAAATTCAGTGAGATTTATATATTACTAGTGGCAGATTTAAGTTATTGGCAGCTCTATGCAATACATATTATGTTTATCAAATTTAATTTACATAAAGAATGATACAGAAATATTAATTTTACCCATGATATGTCTGGAGCTTTGTTAATGGGTGTTGATGGTTCTGCATGAGATATATCTTGTAGGCCATCACTACTGCTGTGTCTTCTAATAAAATAAAAAAGAATAAATATTCATATTAATCAATAAATATTTCTATATTTAAAAACACTGTACATATTTTTTATAATAATATATTAAAAATTGTCATTTTTAAATAAAATTTAAATTCAATACAAGTAGATTCCAACTTTATAAGTTAGCCTGCTCTTAGCATGTGTTTTTTTTATTTTTTCTGTAGCAGGCTTGGTGGCAAAATTTTGGTTCTCTCTTTCCACACAAATAGATTACGAAGGGAACGAATTTATACCAAATTGCTATGCAATTCTGAACATCTATCTGATAAACAGATCTAACCCAGTTTAAATAGTGTTAGTGATTAAGTTAAAACTTAACAACTATGTTAGCAACTTACAACTAAATATGTAAAAGATACTACATTCACTCAGAGAAAGAAATAATAGAAGTGAATGTGAATAACCAACATAACCAAATCTAAACTTTCTGATATATCTATTTCTACAAGAAAATGTGTGAGTAGACATATCACTGAGGTACATGAACCACTAATGGTCAAAAGTGAAAATGGAAGTTCTATTTAAATAATTTTTAAGAAAGATTTTTGATAGGAACACAGTAATTGCGATACACCAGAGAAGGCAGATTGCCTAGAAGTGTTATAGTCATTCAGATATTTACAGTCACAAAATAACATTCACACCCATCTCTAATATTACTTAATCCTATAAATTTTTATTTTTTTGCATTAAATAATAATAAATAAAAAAAACTAAATATAGTAAAATGAACTAAAATCCAAACCTAATTAAAACAAATTATTATAAATTACCCGTTCTTAGTATGTGCTCATAAATTGGAATTTATTTTTCATAGATGTAATAGTACAAACAGTTTAGAATTTCAATAATAAAATTTTACCATAGCTATGTTAAATAAAAGTCAATAAAACAATTGAAAAATTATGCACTAAAAATTATTAAATAATTTAAATGATTTATTTATTTAAAACACACGAAAAAAATAGCTTTCAAAATCAAGCAAATTATAATAAAGAAATTACTCTTATATAAATGTACAAGAATTTTTAATCATCATCAACAACAAATGAACAGATGAGCTTTTACACTTGATATAGTAGTCTGATGAACTATTATATTAAGCACAATCCATGAATGAAGGTCATTTACATAATTTTCCAACAAAAATTTGGAGCCCAGAGATGATGATGATCTGTTTTTGCCATCTTGATTTTTCTTATTTTATAGTAAATGATGGAGTGTGCTATGAATCCAGTAGTATTGCATGGCATAATTATGTACATGGTTTGAAATACTATATTTATCAATATTTAACATTTATTTTTACAATTAATATTCTTTTTTTAAGTATCAATAAAATTGATAATATAAACTCATAAATCCAAGAACTCAAAGCATTTAATTCCACCAATGAAATTTGACTACAATAAAATTAAGTAGAGGCCAACAAAATTAATGGTTTATGGCTTTTATGTTAAATAAGGATTTATTTATCTAAAGAAATGCATTAAAAACAAGCAAATTATATTAATGAAGAAATTATTTATCTTCATTTAAATGTTAAGGAATTTTTACTTTATCATCATCAATTGATTAGTAGTGCTATCTCAGCCTCTTGGTCTGCCATTATGATTTTATTGATTTCATAATCAAAGATAATGTTTCTGCTATAACCCAGTCATACTAATAACATTTCTCCACTTTACACTGCCAAACAAATTCACAAGGTTCACAAAACAGCACTATGGCAGGAATACTATTCACAGGTGCAAATAACAGCATTAAATGCAACATTTTTCCCAGTCATACTATATTGTAAAGCTATGTAGCAGTTATAAATGCCTTTTTATTGTCTTTTTGCTTGTTTAGTATTTATCTATTGCAATTATAATATTCATATTTCAAGTTTTTTTGGTTCTTTATTTTTGAAAAAAGAAACTGCAGACTTGGGAACTCATTTTCTTCTCCTCCTTGGAGACACATCTACAGGTTGCATTAGTCAACCAATATTAATGAAATTTGGTATATTGATACCAAATAGATATACTATTTATTACAAGTTGATAATCAAAAATCTGGCATCCTCAGGACCTGAGGATTGCCAGATTTTTGATGTATATATATGAAGTATATAACAGAAAAGGACTATTTGTACGTGCTTTAAAGAAATAAAATTAAACACTAAATGAAAAGCAAATGAAATTTTATTGTTCAATAACTACATAAAAGACTGTAGTTCTACAGAATGTTCTTCTACTAAATAAAATAGTTCTACAGAATTTTAATTCATTACTGTATCCTCAAAAAAATTAAAAGATTTTATATGATGTCAATGTTATATAATATAATGTCAATGTTAAGCGACAAAAGCCAGAAAAATGCCAATATGTTAAAGAAAAATTTCTAATGCCAACCATGTATAAAAAAAGCCAAAAATTCATTTGCTGTCAAAAAAACCAATCTTGCAATCCTAGTTGCAAGCATGACCAAACATCTGAATATGGAGTACAGGCCTGTCAAAACATAAAAGGCGCCTCCAGAAAACAACAGCGTGCCACTATGGTAAATTTAAAAATGCACTCTGACATTCATGCTGAAAAACTGATGGAACCGGAATATTGATTTCCAGATTTTTTATCATCAACCTGTATTTTTATTTTAATTAACAATATCTAGCACACTGGATTCTAGTCATTAGTTTTTGCACTATTATAAGAATATGTTCTACACAAACTAAGTATTGCAGTAATTTTTAATTGTTTTAATCCCATCAAAAACATTTAATATAAAAAGTATAAGTCCTTTATAGCACAAGTTTACAGTGGAAAAAGTTTAAAAAGCAAGAAAGTTTTAAAAAACCAGAGAAGCGCTTTCAGCTTTATTAAGCTATCTTCAACTCATTATAATAACAGATTGGAACATAAGAATTAGAACTCGTTTTGAACATAAGATTATAGAATCAATTTAAAGATTAGAACGTGAATACGTGAATACATATTACGTGGTTATATAAGATTGTGTTTACATATTAAAATATAAATATGGGTACAAATAAATATGTTATAAATGATTATTATAAAGTAATTATAAGAAAACTAAAATTAAAATAAAAATAAAAAATTAAAATTTAAAAATTTAAAATTTAAATTGCAGTTAACACAGTTCATTGAGTTTATAGGAACCATTGTGGTGGAACCTTCATCGGTTGGTTATCATTTATGACATGTGCCTTCTTCTTAAATTTTGCTATGATTATAGCTTCCGCCGTCTTTATGTCTTCAGTCTTGTCGTATTTCTTGACCACCCGGGCTTGATCCCACTGGACATTTATGTTAAATTCATAGAAGTGTTTAGCTAAGGCGGTAGAAAAATTGGCGTTACTTATGTCCCTTTTATGCTCATTTAAGCGAATGGCAAGTGACCTCGTCTTAATAAAGCTGAAAGCGCTTCTCTGGTTTTTTAAAACTTTCTTGCTTTTTAAACTTTTTCCACTGTAAACTTGTGCTATAAAGGACTTATACTTTTTATGATAATAAGTGGAAGTATAATTGTATATAATCTTTTAACATTTAATATGTAAAAAATATACACATAAATGCTTTTTTACATATTAAATGTTAAAATAGATATTTCTTACATTACTTTAGATCTAAGAAAATAGATAGGTATCTAATTACATATAAGCTTATAAATTGTTGTATCTTAAAATAAATTTATGCATTACAAACAGTAAAAATTATTAACTTTTAAATAAAAATAAATACAAAAAATCTTCAACTTTTTTAACAGTCATTTTCAGTTTGCCAATACTAAAAATCAAATAAAGAATAGATATTTAGAAAATCAGAAAGTACTCTCTGTTAATAGTATTTGGGCTTGCACACTAATTATTAAATAATTAAAAATATTTCCTAGTTAATTTTGATTTAATCTTGAATAAGTAAATCAATATTTTTTTTTTAAATCAAACATTTTACTTGCATATTTTTTAAAAAATTTGACTTATAATAAATTACCTTTGTCTCACAGAAGCTACCAAATCTCGACCAACAAGATCCAAACCTAATGAGAATACATCATTTTCTTGACCATTATTAGAGGATGCATCATCACTAGAGCTGCCATTTTCACCTGGTACTGTGGGCCATCTCCTTTTATAAAATTTACAGATTAAAAATTAGTATATTAAAAATTGTTCAGTATTATATATTCACGCTATATTCTTGGAAAATCTCTACATTTTAAATTTCTAACCAATGTTGTAGAAGAAAAAATTATTTAAATAATAATTAATTTCCATTTTTATTTAAAATCTTACCTTTTTTTAACAATTGTATTGTAAAAAATGTAAAAGTGTAATATCAATGAAAAAATGATTTTTATGGAATTTTGATAATTTATATTTATCTAATAGAAATGATATAAAAACTACAATTGAAAAAGTTTTAATCTTAATTAAGATCAACATTTAAATGTTCTTTCACATTTAATTTTAAATTTCATATTTTATTTAAAATATTTAACCAATTCATATTTATCACACAACATAAATCATCACAAATTAAATATATCTAGAATTTATTTAACATCAATACGAAATAAATGATTACATAAAATAATATATGTTAAAAAACCAATTCTATGACAACTTTGAGAGTTACAATATTAAAAATATTCAAACACTTTTAATTTTTAACTGACAACAAAAATTTTAGGAATACTATATTTAATTTTTTAATTATCTAAACTGGGGATGGGCAAACTTTTGGGAGAAAGGGCCACATTGCATCAATGAAATATAGCCTAGGGCCGCACTTTCCCAGCGATCCCTATCCTTCACCATCTGACCCCCCTTCACAGGTGTGGGTGTAGCCCATGGTTGGAAGTGATCCTGTCCTTTAGTAATTTATCTGATTGGAAAGGGGGTAAAACAAAAACTCCCAAAATCCCACATTCACCTAATAACTGAGGTAATAAAATTCTCTTAGAAAATTATGTAGCCATAATAGAAAGATCCTAAGCAGTGCATTTGCTGACTAAGATATTATAAAAGGGTGACACTAAATTTAAGCAAATTTTCTTAGTAGATCAGCTTTCATTGGCCGTTATATGAATCATGGGTTGAATAACGCCAGTAGTCCAAAAAAGTGAAACACCATTTTCAGAGAAAAAGAGCACGGTCGAAATTCTTTTAGATTTGGGATTAAAATTATAATTTAATCATTTTAAATTTGAAACAATAATTAAAAACATACCTGTTTATGAAATTGCACAAATATTAAATACAAACATCGTGTAAGTACGAAAGGTATTGAATTGATTGACTGACAAAACGATTTTATTTGATTTTGAATGTATTTTGCAATGGATCTCTTATGCAATGACATTTATTCTGATTAACAGTTAATCAAATCTATTTTTGTAAGAAATATCATTTCTTATGCAATGATGTTTATTCTGGTTAACTTTTTGTAAGAAATTTGACACTGTAATGAAATCAACAGTTTACCGTATGAATTATTATTTATTACTTTTCTAAAAATTATATAAACTATATTGCAGAGATATGGAACAGATTTTTTACTTTTGATTCATTTTATTTATCAATAAAATTTTTGGCATTATAGCTATTGGTTGGAGGGCTGCATTAACTAGTTCCGAGGGCCGCATGTGGCCCACAGGCCACGGTTTGCCCACCCCTGATCTAAACCTAATTTTAATGTTTGTTTCCTAATATTTTATAATATATCTACTCAGAAGTCTCCTTTTGGGTAAATGCATTTATGTAGCAAAGAGGACTGCATGGAAGATCTCCATGTGAAATGAGATATATATAAGAAGATATATGTTGAAAAATTCTGGATCAAATGGATGAGAATATATGCAATGTGGATGTATGGACATACTTTAAGGAATGAGTAGTGAATATTACAAGAGAAGTGGTTAGTGAAATGAGAATAAGTAAGAAGGGTGATAGATACATGGTGGAATGATGAAGTGGCACATGCTGTGGTTGAGAAGAAAACATATTTGAGAATGTTAAATGGAAATGTAAGTGCAGATGAGTATAAGAAATGTAAGAAAAGAATGTGCACAGATAGTGAAAGTAGAGAGAGGTTATGAAAGAAAACGACGAGAAGCTGCAAAAAAGATTTGGAAGGGAATAAAAGAATGTTCTGGAAGTATATGAGAAATATGAGGAGGGAACAATGTACAGGTATGTCGTGTGTGAGAGAAAAATGGTAGAATGCTGTGGGATGAATCTAGAGTGGTTAATAGATGGGGAAAGCATTTCCATAAGTTTTAAAAATTTATTGGAGAATGGAATGGGGACAAAGTGAGGAGATCAGGATGAATGTTATGAATGCAACTGGCAGATTGAAGCATGGTAAGTGTCCTGGCATGGATGGAGGTCACAGATAAGATACTGAAGTATATTGGGGAGTCTATTGTGGAGTGAATATGGTATCTGTTTAATCCATGTTGGATAAAAGTTGTGGTTCAATGAAACTATACTAAATCTGATTGTTCTTATCTTTAAAGGGACAGGTGAGAGATGAATGCAAGAATTATAATGGTATAAGTTTGATAATTGCCAACGTGAACCTTCCTGCCTAAGCGTCGAATTTGACATTTTCGACGTGTAGAACGCAAACGAATGATAATATAGAATCTTTCCTCACGTTTCGACGTAAAGAACTCATTAGCGACGATTCGAAATGACGCCATGATTTCGTCATTCTAGCGTTCTACGTCATTCTCGTACCGCACGTTTGTGTTGCTGAAGCTCTCTATTAAACACGTTCCGGATGACGTTATTTTATGTTTGTATTGAGATGTAAAATGGAAGAACAAAAGCATAAATAGACACAAAATGAGAGATAGAGAAGCAAAATTCACAATTTTTCTAATTTTATAAATAATGAGTTAAAAGTACAGTCTTATTCTATATTTTGCTATACATTATTTCCAGGTAAAAATATGTATCAAAAGTAAAAATTAATATTTTAAATTTAATTTTGAAATACAGTACAGGATTTGTAACAAAACTTCGCATTATCTACTTCCTAGTTGAAAGCAAAAGTCACATTATCCATTTTCACCAATCATATATCATGTTTCAAGTGAATAATGGGAATTCGAAGTTTTGGCACCATATTGATTTTATTTTGTTGGAGTTAATCCTATTGAATAAACTCATATTATTAAATCTACATTTTTGCATTATTTTCAATTAATAATAAAACATTAAGACTGGAGAAAGATTCCAGATTAAAGGCAGGTTTATACCAAGGAGCTATGACAAAAGGGAGCGCAAACGCTAGTTTGGGCGCCCTTTTGTCATAGCTCCGCCCCTTTTGCGCCTTGTGGCTGTTCATATCTATCGTTAATTCGCCGCAAAGTGAACGCAGAAACCTGAAGTGTGTGAGCCATGAGACATCAACTATGTTTAAGTTTTAGACCAACAGTTCTCAACTTTTTTTCCCCGGGCCACATACATTTGTTTGCTACACTAAGCGGGCCGCAACATACTATATTAGCAGTCGGCAACCGGTTGATGTCACGTGAAAAAGTCTGACTTCTAAAAAATCACCTACAAAAAACTCTTGACTTTTATAATTCGTAAATGCCATTGGTCAGTGTTTTCCAAACTGTGGGGCGCTAGTCTATCGCCAAGGGACGTGTAAGAATTAACAAAAACATCATTTTTGAGACAAACAAACAAACAAAAAATAAATTCAAATTGGTATCGAAAAATATATATCTTTTTTTTAGAAATTGTTTTAAATATTTAGTAAGTTTATATATAAAATAAGAAGATAGCTGCACGCCGGAACAGATTTCATCATGATTTACAAACTTAATAAACGGCTTAAATAAAAATCTAAAATTAGATGAAGAATTTATTGAATTTATAAAAAGTTTTCCTTTGCAAATACGATTAAAAATTTAATTTTTTATTTATACATGCCGCAAAAGGACGCGAAACTGGCGACTGCAGCGTCGCGAAACGATAAGCTTTTTTCAGAAACGATTAATTATAAAAAAAAGCGTTTTTTTGTAATTAGTGAAGCATGGAATCTTAAATCGCGAGATTTTTCCCCCTCGGTTCTTCTTCATGCATTGTAAAATTTTATGAGTACATCAGGAATGATAGCAAATTAAGAAAATTCTAATTTTTCCAGATTTTTAAGTTTTTTAAATATCAGATTTTTTTTTGCATATGGGAGAAGAATTCCGTGCTTTCATTTAATTCATGACTGTGCGTTCCGAGCCCCACGTAAAAGCTTGGCGGGCCGCAGGTTGAGAATGGCTGTTTTAGACTAACGCCGGCGTTGGACATCGCACTTTCAATTTAGGATTACAAATGGTGAAAGAAGGAATAGACGAAGTTCGTCCGAGTACAGATGCATCCTGGGAAGAAGGCAGAATGCGAACGTTTTAACGCTTGCGCTTGGTGTAAACCTTTACATTTTTAAAAATATATTTTTGATAACAATAGAGGCAGAATAATCGAAGAACAAAGTGAAAATGGCGTCGGTTTTTTGTCACAGGAAGAAGCGCCAACTCTTTATATTTAAATGAATAAACATTTTTTTCAAAAACTCAAGATTGAATTTAATTATATTTTAAAATTTTAATTATCTTTTTTTATTCTTGTATTTATGTAAAAAGAAGAAAACTCAGAATCCTAGTTTGACTAAGTTAAAATACACAGAGAACCATTAATTTTTTGTTTAGTTTTATCATAATTATTATTAGTATTTGTTATTTAATAAAATTATATTTTTTAGAGTGCTATATTATTTATTTATTTTTTGAAATGTTCATTTTTCGTTAATATTTATTTTTTTCTGTTCTGATTCATGGCCATTTATTATATCAGTACTGTATACTTAAAAAATGATGTGTGTATCAAAACTAAGCATTATCCACAATTGTTTGATATAAAACTCACGTTCAAAAGTTGGAGCAAAAATTCACATTCTACAAATTTTAACTGAAAGTTATCACTTTCTCTTTCATTTTTCACAAACAACAAGTTAATCAGTAACTTATTATCATATAGAAGAAATAAATAAATAAAAATCCAGGTAATTCATCGTAATTTGCACATGTGAGAGGTATTTGTAATTTTATTAAAATTCTTAAAAAATAAAGCAAAATGTTATTTTTTACTTTTATACTTAGTGGGTGATCGGTTAACGAATATAATCC
Organism: Olivierus martensii; assembly: GCA_000484575.1. NCBI lineage: Eukaryota > Metazoa > Arthropoda > Arachnida > Scorpiones > Buthidae > Olivierus > Olivierus martensii. The sequence continues at coordinate 10,414 of AYEL01060413.1, read as the reverse complement.
GTTCTAAGATTCGTGAATACTAGTACAGTGGGTGATCGGTTAACGAACATAATCCGTTCCTAGACAATATTCGTTTCCTTTGTTCGTTAACCGATCATCGATTTACCATAGGTTTTTATGGGAATTTCATTAATTCGTTCTGGAGATCCAAAAACAAATTTTTTATGGGAATTTGATTAATTCGTTCTGGAGACCCAAAAAAAAAAATAAATAAAAATTATATAATTTCTTACTACGTTTATTTATATGTAATAACTATAATATATGCATACATAGTCTTGCATTTTCATCTATTATGCTTATTTTCCGTTAAAGAATCTGTCCAATATCGATTGCCTTTCTCTCTTCTTCAGGATTTTTCGGAAATGGTTAATAGCATTGTTGTGGTAGAGATCCCAATCCTATTGACCTCATCCTGATATAGGTGCATTCTAAGACCAAAATATTGTAAAATCTCTCTCTTACCATCTTTAATAAATCTTTGGTTTGTTTTAAGTTGTCTCCGAGTTTATTTTAATCGGGAAAAACTATTGTTCTCCCATCCTTATCCATATCTCCATAAGCTTGTCATTCCGTTAGGTTAGTTAAGCCGCCATATCCTCGTGAGATATTTTTATCTGGCGACGGCCACTTATGTAGCTGATCACAGGCTGGCCAACACTCATAATGGAGTTAACCGGATGGTTGAAGGATGAGGCTCAACGGGCCGGGCCAGGACCCTTTCTGAAATATTGGAGAAGTGGGACCCGGATCCTCCAGGATAGTAAGCCACAGCTTTACCATGTGACCATCCGGCCGACCTGTCATTCCGTCAATCCGCGGCAATGACGTAACCAGCTTTTTTTATTGGGTGGGCCACATCGATGTGAAAGAACATTCTCCTGTATGAGCTTTATCAAATCGTATTTACGTAACAGAATGCTTGACGATCGGTTAAGCAATTTAGCAATCGTATTCATCGAGAGAAAAATCGCAAAAGTTCTCGATTTGGATAAAGTAATCGATCGTTTTGCATCATTAAGTAAAAATATACCGCATAATTTTGTATTGAGCCGATATCAAATAAATACTTATATTTACCAGTATTTGGAAACTTTATTCCTTCCAGCTGATCGCATTAATTACACTCCCTTCCACTCATTTACGGAAACTTTACAGCAATTGTACTTGAATGACGAGAAACCAAAAGAAATTGCGAGAAAATTAAACGTCAGCAAAAGTGTATAAAATATTCCTCGAATTTTTGTATAAATATATACAAAAATTCGGGGAATGCGGTGGGAATATAGACGAAATTAGAGAGGAAGATTTCGTGAAGGCAAAAGGAAGACATAGGACAAGCAAAGACGACATATATGCTCATCTAAACGAAATTGTTCAGCTTGATAACTCCTTGACACTTGAATCATAAACCAAACAAACCGTAGCAGCGTCTGTGTGGGAGTCCAATTACGCTCGACCATAAACCATTATCCGGCCTTTGGAAAACCCTCCTCTATCCTTTTATTTGTCAAAGACTATTCAGAAACACCATACAGAGTAAAGATATAATAAAATCAATGATTATTGGATGAAAAATACAGCTGAATTTTACAATTCAATATAACGTGAAAAAATTAGAATAAACGTAAATTTTCTTTAAAACTATAACAAATTAAGAATATATAAATAATAACAGAAGAGATAGAAAATAAAACACGCAAAAATTATTTCATTTTATCTAAAAATAATATTTTTTTTTGTTGAAAAACGATGTATACAGAATTAAATTAATTTAGAGGACCAAATTTGCCGAAATTGGTAATTTTTTCACATGATCGGAAACTATATGATAAAAGGACCACATCCTGAAAATTTCAAGCACCTAACCTTAAAAATAACGAAAATATCGCAATTTATAAAAATAAGCAAATTTTTAATAAAATTATGAAATAATGCTGTGTTAGAATCAGTTTTTAGAATTCGAACCCTCGTTTGCCGAAAGAGTTAATAACCCTATAAAAAATTTCAAAAAATGAAATAACGAAAAAACTTTTTAACTTATCCTATAGATGGCGCGATATGTCCGCCTGAGATGTTGGCTTTCTGGTAGATTAAATTAGGTCTTATAAATCTTAGACCAGGGGTGGCCAACAGGTCGATCGCGAAACGATTTGTAGTCGATCTTCGTAAGTTATCGGATGACTCTCTTACTGTATAGTGCCTTCTCTAGACAACTAAAGCCAAACTTTTGCTTTATTGCTGATTATGGCCCAAAACAGAATAGCCGGTAGCAGCAGAGCATTTAGACAAAATTCTAAATTCGCTGACGATGCCAACATGGCGCCTATGAATTGACAGTTGTGAGAGTTGAAGTGAAATAAGATATAAATTTTTACCGCCCTATTCTCCTCAATTGAACCCTATCGAGGAATGTTTCTCCGCATTCAAAAGTAGACTGCACAAAGTTTCGCCGAAACCGACCACAACTAGTCAATTGATTTCATGTATCGATTCTATTTTTGCAGCGATGAACTCCGACCTTAACTTTAAGAATTTTTACCAGCACATGAGGGAGTATGTACAAAAATCATATACAGGCAAGCGTTTTCATAATTATATCCGCAAATTTCTCCAGCATATTTTGTCTGTATACGTTTACTTCTGATATGTAATTACATGCATTTTGTTGCTGTCTAAACATATTATTGAATAACAATAATTGTTTTTGATGTTTCAAATGACAAATATGTTCAGAATAAATCAGATAGGTATAATAAATGTTAACTCACTTGATATATGTTACGTTGAATACTACAATAGTGCACAAATGCACTTAAATATATCTGAATATATATATATATATATTATATATATCTGGGTATATCTGAATATATGGGTTTCAAAGTTTGTATAAAAGAGATGTATGCATATGAAGAAAAGAATAACCGAGGAATCTGTATAATGTGCAGAGATAGGGATGTATAGCATCATCTAATTGGTTATATCTGAGTTTTTCTCAATCTTTTTCTATCTTCTTTCCTTCCTTCTATGAGTAGCGCTCATCCTGTTACAAGGATATGGGCATATTGTTATTGTTGTCTATTGGAAAGAGATTATATTTAAGTGCATTTGTGCACTATTGTAGTATTCAACATAAAATATATCAAGTGAGTTAACATTTATTATACATATCTGATTTATTCTGAACATATTTGTCATTTGAAACATCAAAAACAATTATTGTTATTCATCTTCAGATTATTTCTATATGAGAAATAAAACAAAAACTGATTACTATTCTTCTTCAGATAGAGATTAAGGTCTGGTCTTATTAATCCACTCTAACCATATAAATATAATGATTTTGGATTAATTATTCATTCTAGCTAACTTCATTCAAACAATTTTTTAAACAATTTATTTTATTTTCATTACAAATTTGTATACACAGTACTTTACATACTGTGAAAACACAATTTGTGATGGGAAAAAAATAAAATAATAGTGCTCTTATATTAATTTATCAATCAAAATTCTAGTTGTAGATATTCAATTTTTTTTTTAAAAAAGGTTTTCAAAATTATGATTTTTAACATATGTTTCAATTACAGTAATTGAGATATCTATTTCTTCAGTTATAACATCCTAGTCAGTAGCATAATTTAATTATAATTCAACTGCAGAGGTTCAAATTTAGATCAATTTAATTTTATGTATGTAATTTAAACAAAATTAAATAAAACAAATTATATATATATATATATAAAATTTAAATTTGGGCGGTTAAACAATGAATAAATTAACAGATCGAAATGAAACTTTTGACGTGTTTCTAAGAAAGAACAAATATGAAAATGGCGTCGAAGTTTTAGTTCTAATTTTGACTAATAGATGGCGCTCCGCGAACTTATTGAACAACCTTGTATATATAAAATTTAAATTTTATTTAATTTTTGTTAGATTCATCTTTTACTCAATCTCTAATTTAAATTTCTTGGAGTATATATGCTTAATTATTTTGATATGAAATTTTTGCATTTACAATTTTAAGACAAAAATATATTTTCTTTTATAATATAAAGAAATTCTATTATTTTAAATTATAATTATTTTTATAATTTCTATTTTATTATATCAATAATTCTTTTTTCAAAGTAAAAATTTGTGACAGCAACATCACCAAATTAATATTCAATGTTTTTAGTGTTGAAAATTTGCATATTTTTTATTCAATGGATAAAAAATATCACCATTAATTCTACAAGAAAATCTAATTTAATATCATTTGTAACAACATATATTACAAAGTAATCAATTTGAAATTAAAATAATGCAATTATTATTGAAGTAATGTTACTTATTGAAAGAATTTTTGATATGACAGAAAACAAATAAATAAATAATTATATAAAATAAAAGAACTTCTTTATAGTATAAAATCATATATTTTCATTTTTAAAAATTGATCGAGACATTCGTGAATTTTCTTGCTGTTAAAGCAGTTTTAGAAGTTTAGATTACCAAAATACGATTTTAAAGCAGCGTTTAATAATTAACTATTTGATTGATTTAAGAATTTATTATCATTATTTAAACATTTTAAAAACTGTATTTGTATGGTAATTGAAACAAAACTTTCAAAAATTAGTTATCGAAAAGAGCAAAACTCATCAACTTCAAAAGAATTTAGCTTTGTTTCGAATGACTAACAGCCTAATATACTGAAGAAGAAACTATTGTAGACTTAACATTGCTATCAGGTACGGTGAAAACGAAACAGGCGTTAGAAACAATAGTAAATAGTAATCTGGAAACAAAAGGGTTTAAGCTTTCAAAAAGAAAAAAAGAAAAGGTTTTTTCACGATAAGAAAAATTGTATATAATATTTCAATCTGTTCATTGTGATGACGAAGAAAGACAAACACCAAAATGACAGAATGAACAATAGAATAGAGGAGAATCTCTCGCTAGTTGTCAAAAGAAGAAACAGAGACAATTCTGTACTCATTTGCTCATTTTAAAAACAGATTTACCAGTTTGTCAATCATTAAAAATTTTGTAAATATGTCAGCAATTCATGTCATAATAGAAATTGTATTCCTTATTTTTCGTCTTCTTCGTAATGATCTCAATTCTTTTATTGTTATGATGTTCTCTTTACAAAACACAAATGCATCTTAAAAATTAATATTTTAGATAGATATCTGTATCACTATTAGGGGAAAAAATAAATCCAAAATAGAAATGTGTACGTACACTTCTCAATGACGAGTTGTCAAAAACCTTTTCTGATCATCAATACATGTATAGATATAGTAACAACAATAGAAATGCCCGGAACAATGCTATTATCTGCTATTAGTTGAAAGAAAATTTCCAGATGTTTAGATCAATGACCGGTACATTATACAAGACAGAAGTCTTCTTAGTCTGTACATTGACGCTGAAATGTTTAGGTAAAGGTCCAGGTCAAGTCTAAATTGTCAAAAAAATATTTCTTCGAAACGAGAAATTTAAGACATTTAAATTTTTTTCTAACTGTAATCTCTAGCTACATGATTAGAAGTGACTAATATTTTTCGTCAAAATTCTATTAAAAAGCCTTTAACTATAGGAAGCTAAAACACTGGAAAGTTTGAGAGATTATTATTGGAAAAGCTAATAATTTGGGGGAAAATAACAAATTAAGAAGACATAAAAATAAATTTCACGTGAAAATGGAACTTCGCAGTTACAGATGAGATAAAAATTTGAGGCCTAGTACATAGTTTCAAGGCTAACTCCTCCAAGCAGAGCATATTTATTGGTCATTCCCCTTAAACTTAGTTTTTAAAAGTACTTATGTCCCCTATCAAACTCTCTTTTGTGCCTCTCCTATCACTGAACACAATTTATGCACTCCAAGAATGTTTCACTTAGATACGATCCATTTCTTACTAAATTAATCGATCTAAAATATCTAAAAATAAGTAATAATTTTGTTTTCAATACTTTCTCTAATGTCAATTTATTAAATTTTCTACTGTCCGCTTTCGACAAATATGAAGACAATAATAATAATAATAATATTAAATGAAGTTATAAAAATTTATCATAAATTAGCAGTTCTCAACCTATGAACCATAACCCATCAGTGTATATGATCATGCTACAAGCATGCTGTAGAAAGTACAAACTCTGAGTTATAATTTTGTATTGTTTGTTAACAAATAAATGCCTTTTTTATATTTTTTAATTTCATACAATTTATGTATAGCATTCTCAAATTTATTTAAACCTTGTGCAATTTGATTTAATCCTTTTGCAAATATATTTAAACTACTTGCAAATATATTTAAACCTTTTGCAGTACATTCAAACTTTCGGCTACGAACAGTTTAACAAAATGGTGAGAAAGAATAGTGAATAAACAAGTATAATATCAATATATGAAAATAAAATTTATTTTCAAATTAATACAAATTTAAATAGAAAAACATATATTATTATGTACATTAAATTTAGTGCAGTGGTTGGCTAGTAGATGCAGCTGGTAACAAAAGAAACATGTCCATAACATAATTGGCACAATCCTGGGAAGTAATATTAGATAAACTGAATGCGATGACTTCCGGTAACTGATGTTCTTCCCAACGGCTTAGTATTTCCCTAGTTTTAATTTCAATTTTAGAAAAAGCCTTCTCAATTGGATTGAGTATTAGAGAATAAGGTGGCAAAAATTTAATACTCATTTGGGAAGAATCATGATATCCTACTGCATGTGACTGGTGAATCCGAGCATTGTCTATGATCAATACATCTTCTATTGAGTCTTGGAGTTTTGTTTAGAGTTCCCTGATAAACTCACAGAAGAACTCTGCAGTTGTGGTTCTGGAAGATACGAGGGCAATTCAATAAGTAAGTTACAAATCGTGATTGAAAAGAAATGAATGGAGATAATGACATACAAACAACATTTATTTTTCAACATAATCTCCATACAAATTTAAGCACTTGTTCCACCGTTTCACAAGTCCCTGGAAACCTGTGGCGTAAAATTCTTTTGGTTGCTGTTGGAACCATGCACGCACTGCTCTTTCAACTGCTTCATCGTCAGGAAAGCATTCTCCCGAAAGATGATGTTTCAAAGGGCCAAACAAGTGGAAATCACTCGGGGCGAGGTCTGGGCTGTAAGGTGGAAGTTGGAGGACCTCCCACTTGAATGACCTCAGTGTCAATGTGATCTGATTAGCACTATGAGGACGGGCATTGTCACGCAGCAGCAACACCCCTTTATTGAGAAGGCCTGGTCGCTTCCGGTGAATGGAGGCACGAAGTTTCGTCAGAATTGTGCAGTACGAGGCAGACCTAACTGTGTAGCCACGTTGCTGGAATTCAGTGAACAGTACACCTTGGCAATCCCAGAACACCATCAACATGACTTTTCTGGCCGATGTTGTCACCTTAAACTTCTTGTGCGCTGGGGACAGGCAATGTTGTGTTCCCAATTATGGATTGCCTGACGTGATAGGCAATGTTCACCATACATGGGCAGCATTTCCTTGTGGATATCCTTTGCTTCCATATATTGTGACAGGCAATGTTCACCATACACGGGCAGCATTTCCTTGTGGATATCCTTTGCTTCCATATATTTTGCCCACAAAAAACGCACAACGGCACGCTGTTCTATCATGGTACATGTACTCAGGGGTGCCACCATCTTGTACAGTCATGCGCAGAACGATTGTTGTGTGTCACAATAAAATTAGATAGTGCTGCTATCTAGCGGTGACAGTTTCCCGCACTTAATTAAAAAATGAAGGTCGCAACTTCAATTCGTAACTTATTTATTGAATTACCCTCGTATAATTTTTTAATGAACAATTCCTTGATTATTCAGTGCAATAATAAGTGTGATATTCTATCCTTTGACAGTGGGGACAGTAATCACTATTCTAGTACCAGTCTTCGAGCGAGCTTGAGATCGTCTAATGTGAAGATTAAATCCACTTTCATCTATAAAAATGAGTTTTTCTTGGTTTACAGGGACTGATTGATTGAAGCTCACTGCATATTGCCTTCTGAGCAGAATAGTTTCTTGCTGTTCATTCTGTATACTTCTAGTGATGCTTTTTTAAGCATAATTTTTAAACGTGTAATGCATTTCTTATGGAAGACACACTTAACTCAATGTCGTGTTCAAGATGCTTCTCTCTGATTTTCATAAGAGTAATTACAGGCTGTTTCTCAACTGCTGCTTCTATTAGGCAAAGGACATCAGGATTAAGTAGTTTTGACCTGTTCCTCGGGGTTCAATTTTTAGCACCTCAAAATTTTCCCTTCTGTACTTTCTAATTATGCTCTTCCCCGTATTCCATTTTATACCTGACTTTGACGCAGCCTCCTTTACAGAAAAACCTTCTTCATACAATTTGACAAACAGTTTCTTTTTCTCCATAGAAACAATCTCATACTTTCCACACCTTCCTCTAATTCTGCGTCGAGCAACGGAAGAGTTCAGAGAACTTGAATCACTGCCACTCATGTTCTATATATATAAGTCAGTTTAAATTTTATATCCAAAGTCACAGTGGGGAACAGAAAAACAGACTCATGAATTATAAGGCGTTGCTTTTCCAATCAACTGTTTTGCATGAAGTTTAAATAAATTTGTAAAAGGTTTAAATAAATTAGTAAAAGGTTTAAATGTATTTGCAAATGGGTTAAATATATTTTCAAGTGGGTTAAATAAATTTGCAAAAGGCTGAAATAAATATGCAAATGCTATATATTTAAAACAGCTATTAAAAATATTTAATACGAATAATAATTGTAAACATATTCAGCAGAAATTATTTACATTTTGTAAATACACAGTATTGATTAAAATGTATAATAGAGCCTACAATACAAAGATCCCAGGATCTTGATCATTTTTCCCCCTGGTATTCAAACATCAGTATAAAAACTGGTTTTTTCGATATTAATTTTTAAAATAATTGTTTGTGACTTATTCACATAAAAGTTATAAAATCTTCAATAATATTTTTAACAGGAACTTTAAATATCAAATAGATATGATTATTAGAAAACTTAATTAAACTTACTTTAATATTTTTAATATTAATTAATTATAGTAAACTATTTTCTTAAGTTATATCAAATAAGTAACTATAATTACTTATTTAATGAAGCTTATAAAATAATACAGACAGTAATATATGCAGAATTTGGATTAATAAAAATGACCATCTTGTATTTGTTAGTAAGACTGATCTGTGTTTACAACTCGCGCTAATCGAATCTTTTCTCGCGCTATTCGAAGTCGCACTAATTGAGGCCTATCTGTACTTATTTAATGAAGCTTATAAAATAATAGACAGTAATATATGCAGAATTTGGATTAATAAAAATGACCATCTTGTGCCATCACCTATCAGAGGTAAGCAATTACCCTAGCAAATCGTTTCCATCTTTTGCTGTTCTAAAAAGCCACTCAGAGCTCTTTCTTGTCCAATACTTAATGTTATTCATCATGATGCTGCTCTTCCCCTTGACCTTGTTCCCTCAACTTTCCCCTCTAGTATCATACACTGTAATAGTTTTTTGTTCCTCACGTGTCCAAAATAGGCAGTCTTTCAAATTTTGATAGCCTTAATCAATTTTCTTTTCCAGTCCATTGATAAGGACTTATTTGTTTTTTTCTCTGTTCACGATATCCTCATCATTATTCTGTAAAGCGAATCTCAAGAATTTCCATTTTCTTGGTTGAAATCACTTTCAGGGTCCAGTTCTCTACTCCATTATAGAACAGATCAAACATAACATTCTAATATTTAGCATCTGAGCCCAATGCTTAGATCTTATTGGATAATACTCTCTGCATTTTTATAAATGATTTCTAGCTTTTTCAATTCTTGATCAGCTATCTAAGCACCATCTCTCATTCATCTAACATCCAAGGTGAATCTTGAATGTAGCCACTTATTCAATATTCATACTATTCTAATATAACATTTGTTCTTGCCACTATCTTTGTTTATGATCATGAACTTTGTTCTGTCAATATTGATCTTTAACTCTTTGCGCTCCTAAAAATTTTTTTAACGGTCTACCGCTCTAGCGCGTCCATTTAAAAAAATTATGATTTTTTGTTTTTTACCATAATTTTTTTGCATTTTAATATTTTGCCACGAAAAAATTGGATTTTGTCAGCAATATACTGTTCTCTGATACCCTTTTTTAGTTTTGAATGAAGAATCAAAAGAATAAGAGAAAAAAAATAATACGAAAACAATTAGGCCTAATTTGCATATGTAAACAATACATAATTTTTCAAATTATTCATGATTTCGGGCATTGGATAAAAAACATTTTTACATATTTACATTCTTGATGATATTCCGCATCTAATAATACCAAATACTTCATAATTCTAAAAAATTTTTCC
>AYEL01060411.1:0-52665 GCA_000484575.1 Olivierus martensii | reverse complement strand
ACTTCTAATAAATAAGGACAGTTTTGTAAACATGATATAAAATTCTTTATTTGGCGAAAGAAGTAAACATTGCAAATAATGTATAGTTATATTCCAGAATACACTTTATAATTATTGTGAAGAGTTATGTCCTACTATTGTATGTAATATTTGTAAATCGCTTAAAACATTTGAAATAATTATCTGAAAATTGTTAAATAATTGTTAAAAATCCAAATATAATGTTTAAACTTTAAAAAGTGCAAAAGTTTAGAGAGGAAAAAAATTCAGAAACTATCGAGAATTGAACCTATACATTAAGACCATCGGAACCCCGACGTAGCCACTATGCCACTACAACACATCGTGAAAAAAAAATTCAGAAACTATCGAGAATTGAACCTATACATTAAGACCATCGGAACCCCGACATAGCCACTATGCCACTACAACACATCGTGAAATGTCTGAGCGTTCGATATTTAAGTATAACAAAAATTTCTGAATTTTCAAAAGAGACGCTATTTAAGTAAAACAAAAAATTTATGAAATTTCAAAAGCAATTTTCTCAAAAATGCTAGAGTAGTGGCCCCCAATATAGGGGTGATTCTTCATCTACTCTTTATGCTCTTTCAGATGACAAAATATCGGCAAACTCCCAGACACATCGGGTGAGATGTTCCCTTGTAAGTCTATTCTGATGCTATGTTATGTAAACAATCAGATCTTTCTTCCTTGGTGATTATATTATGATACTTTGCTGCACAAATAAATAATTGTTTATCAGTAACTTTTCTTTTTGTTTTCTTAAAATAGCATGAGAAAAACTTTCTATTTCAAAACAAAAATTAGTTTTTATCCAAAGGATAACTATTGTAAAAACTTATTTTTTTAATAAATATTTCTGTAATTTATATTGGTAGGAATGGTCCAGATCTACCAATCTATATGCTAGATAAATTTTCACTAAAATCACTGCAAATTATTCTTCACATTTTATTACATCATGTAAGTAATATTACCAAAAATACAAGCACTTTTAGCAGTTAAGATTAGTCTATTTGAGAATAACTAATGCTTTCAGCTATCTGCCATCTTCAGGTTACAAAAAGAATATAAGAATACAAATTCAAAAAATAAAATTAAAATAGAATGATGTTAGCTGCTATGGATATAAGTCAAATGTTTACATTATGATTTATGAATACTAGATTACATTTTGAGTATACGGCAAATCATGGTTATAAAAGACACTTTTTGCAAGACATACTTAACTGGGTAGAGAAAAGTCTCCATGATATGAACACAAATCAACCAGAGTTAGAAAACCACACACCAGTGCCAGTTTTTACCGGTGCCATACAATCTATGAAACTTTAATATGGTAAACAGAATAGCAAGAAAATGAAAGAGAAAGCTAACAGTAAAGAGAGGACCAACTTTATTTAACATCTTACAAAATGATAAAGATTCTTTAAGAGAGACAGAAAAGCAAGGTGTCTATAAAATACCAGTGTGGGATAAAAAAAAACAAATCAAGCAGCCTCCTATATTGGTGTAACATGAAGAACTCTTTCACAAAGACTGGAAGAGCACAAACAAAATATATCCAGAGGCAAATTATCTATGGCTTTAGCCACAGAATACTACATGACCAATCTTGAAATTAACTGGGACAATGCGAGAATCATAAGACTGCTCAAAGCGCCTAGGCAAGATTTAACTACAGAGACTTTAGAAATAACGACCAGGCATAAAATAAAAAACATTATTAATGACAGAACAACCCAGAAACTTCCATCACCATAGATGTATGCAATCGAAAAGATATGCATTCCAAAACCACTGATTGGACATAATAATAGAACTATTTAACTTTTTATGTAAAACTATATTAATATTTAGTGGTTTAATTATAAATTTTATGAATATAAATTTAAATTATACACATTAACAAATCTTTTAGTTATCATTATAATGTAAACATATGACTTGTATCCATAGTAATTTTAATTTTATTTTTTGAATTTGTATTATTCTATTTTTTTGGAATCTGAAGATGGTGGATAACCAAAAGTGTTAGTTAGTCTCAAATAAACTAATCTTAACTGCTAAAAGTGATTGTATTTTTGATATTATTACTTATAACTAAGAAGAAGCAGTAATTAGTCTAACATGTTTATTACATCATTTATATGTTATCAATAAATTGCTATGTAAGCTGAGAGTAATTTGCATCTCACATACAAGTTCTTTACCCCTAAACAGTACTTAATTTCATCCATCAAGCTAGTATCCAGATTCAAATCTGGCTTCTGGATGAAAATCTAAATTATCTTCCACCAATTTAGAGGAAAAAAAGAATTCAGTCATATGGAAATGACTACTGCTCAGTTATAAGGAAATGCTGCTCATCCTGGGGAATTTGGATTCTGTTCCAGATTCCATACTTACAAATTTCTTCAAGATGATTTAGCCCAATTCATTGAACCAATTCTTCATCTCATAGTTGACCCATCAGTTATAGGCAGTCTGTGATGAATGTTGGAGTACTTCTGCTATTTAGTTTCTTCCAATAGAAAAATAAAAAAAACAAGAAAGGAAGATCTCACCACAAGTAAGGGTGATCTTTGAAGGCATTGAAATACCTGACTTCTTAGTATCCAGTAGGATAGAAAGCAGCAGAAAATTTAACAACAAAAAAGATATTGAAGAACTTCTGAAAAGCATTTAATATCCTATATGTAGCAAATTATAAAGAAGTCATGGACAGAAACTGCTGGCAAAATGATAAAGGACATCTGGAAGAAATTTTGCCTTTTCTTCAATCTTATTCAAGTTTCAGATAACAGTCCAAAAGTTGATCCCGCTACCTTTAAAATCAAGATTGCTACGAGAATTTATTTCATAAAATTTAGTATTTGATTTACATAAGTTTTTTTTTGTTAACAAATGCCACTCAGGTAGAGTACACTAAGTGGTAAGGCAAAACAAGCCTTGCTACAGATTAATCTCCTCTCTAGAGGAGTTAACTGGACTGTAGAGGACAGGGGCTAATGGGCTAGGTCTGGATCCCATGATTAAATTTTCCAAGTGGTGGGACACTAGAATTGAGTTCTTCAGGGTGGAAAGCCAAAGTGTTTCTGCATGGCCAGCACAACCAATTTACTTAAGTTATGGTTAGGACATGTTCAATGAAATTTTCATTATGGGATCTTAGCAATGGACAATGTCCACTTTGTTTGCATGCTACCTTGTGGCAATAAAATGAAACAATTTCGTGACTGGAATCACATAAGTTGAATTCATTGCTTGGTATGGTTATGCAAAAATTATAATGGAAAAGTATCTGTTGAGACAATATGGCATTATTTTCCAAAAGATGATGCTATTAGGAAGCAAAGGATTATAAAAATTTGATGTGATGTTAGCTAACATTTCCAAATTACAAGGAATATGAGTTTGTTTAGCTCCTTTTGTGGAAAATGATTGGATCAGGCCTTTGCTTCATTCAGAATGAAACCAGATACTATTCCTTCTGTTTTACCTTGAATCTCAAACAAAAATATTATCAGAAAAACAGATGAGAATAATTATGTATTTTAATGAAATAACTAAATAAATATATTTTATGTTTAATATATGTAATAGTAATTTAATCAAAATTAAATTATGGAATCATGCTACTACTAGAAGATGGCAACATGTATTGGACCAAAATGTTCAATATATAATTAAAAAAAAAATTTATATACAGTATAACTTTATCTCGAAACCCTTGATATGTAGAAAAAATTTTTCCTGTGCACTTTCAGCATTAAACTAATGTAATTTAAATACACTCAGCCCTCAATTTACACGGTAGATATATTCCTGGAAAAATCATGCAAACCGAAACCATGTAAAACGAGATGCAGAATTCATACAAAATAGAAGGATATGTTCAATTAAACTGTAATCTGTAAATCGATCTAAAGAAGATAATGAAAAGTTGAGGATATATTCTTTATAACCATGTAAAATGAGAGAAGGATTAAAGGAAAAAATGAGGGTTGGTTCATTAATTTTTAGACACAATTTAATGCTTATACTTTTTCAATTTATTTTTGAAAATGAAAATATAAACATTAATTAACATCGAATACGGTACAAAAAAAAATTAACAATATTCTGTAAGTAATGGTACAAATAAAAACAATAAAAGCATTCAAACATAATTAGGCAAGCTGCAATCGTGAGTTGAGTTTAGTTGAACTGCAAAACTTGGACAGTAAAAGTTAATAGTGAGCAATAAATTGTGAAAGTGAATGTGGACTAAGAAGATTTGTAAGTTTTTCTGAATTAAAGACATAAATTAGTGTTGTATGAGATAATTATCAGATTTTGTATAGTTATAGTGAAACAAGATTGTTTTGTATGAATAAATTGGACTATACAAAATATAGCTATATTCACTCTTTATTAATCTCTATGAACTTGTAAACCCACAAAATGTGATATTATGATACTCTTTTAATTTATAATGCAAAACAATCAAAATAAAACCCAAAAAAATTTTTTTTTTGTTTTCATTTAAAAACCATGTAAATTGAGTACCATGAAAATCTAGGGCTAGGTGTAGTTATCTCGAAGTATTTTCTTCAAAACCCTTCTTATCTTGAATTAGTTTATAATTTTTGTGCTAGAGAGAAAAAAATATTTACAAATTTTCCCTCAGTTTCGGAGTCTAAATAAAGGATTTAAATTTAAATTTTTTAAATAAAAGTAAATGGTATGTTTACATAACATTTACATTCTTTCATAATTTTCATGGAAAAAATAGTGTCTTATACAGTATTAAAAACTATATGTATTATTGACATAAAAAAGCTTTATTTAAAATTGAACATTGATATCTTAAAAACTCTTTATATCAATTTTTTTTTTTGTTCCCGTGAGATATGAGATATCGAGGTTCTACTGTATTATAAAAAAATTGTCATTAATTTTCATGAAAAACACGAAATTACTTTCTGAACAACCTTATAGTTGGTCCCAAAAAGTCCCTAATCTTAATTAATACCATTCCCATTTATGCACTTTCTTGGGGGTCTGTATGCATTCATAAAATCAAGAGTACACTGTATTTGATTTTCTCAAAACTGTTGTCTAATTGCAATTATTCCTTTATAAAAAAAAAAACTATAAATTATTGCAGTAAATGGAAACATGTTTTGCATCATTGAACAATGTTTTTCATGCTTATGTGCATTGAAATAATTTTCTATTGCTCAATAGATACTATTTATCAATTTAAAAGAATTTTTAAAAATCAAAACGTATTTATGAAAAAGTTTGAGCTTCAATTACCTATCTATTTACAAAAAACAAGTTTTTGGATCAAGCCAGTATTTCTGATTAAAATTATTCTTCTTAAAAAACAAGTTATACTGTAAATTTATTCACTAAAAATGAAAATTTGGCAATGAATCTTTTCAATTATATATATAATTGAATTGATATATCTGATAATATAATATATATATAATATATATAACTGAATTGATATTGAATATATATAATTGATATATCTTTTCAATTATATATATAATTGAATAGATTCATTACCAAATTTTCATTTTTAGTGAATAAATTTACAGTATAACTTGTTTTTTAAGAAGAATAATTTTAATCAGAAATACTGGCTTGATCCAAAAACTTGTTTTTTGTAAATAGATAGGTAATTGAAGCTCAAACTTTTTCATAAATACATTTTGATTTTTAAAAATTCTTTTAAATTGATAAATAGTATCTATTGAGCAATAGAAAATTATTTCAATGCACATAAGCATGAAAAACATTGTTCAATGATGCAAAACATGTTTCCATTTACTGCAATAATTTATAGTTTTTTTTTTTTATAAAGGAATAATTGCAATTAGACAACAGTTTTGAGAAAATCAAATACAGTGTACTCTTGATTTTATGAATGCATACAGACCCCCAAGAAAGTGCATAAATGGGAATGGTATTAATTAAGATTAGGGACTTTTTGGGACCAACTATAAGGTTGTTCAGAAAGTAATTTCGTGTTTTTCATGAAAATTAATGACAATTTTTTTATAATACAGTAGAACCTCGATATCTCATATCTCACGGGAACCAAAAAAAAATTGATATAAAGAGTTTTTAAGATATCAATGTTCAATTTTAAATAAAGCTTTTTTATGTCAATAATACATATAGTTTTTAATACTGTATAAGACACTATTTTTTCCATGAAAATTATGAAAGAATGTAAATGTTATGTAAACATACCATTTACTTTTATTTAAAAAATTTAAATTTAAATCCTTTATTTAGACTCCGAAACTGAGGGAAAATTTGTAAATATTTTTTTCTCTCTAGCACAAAAATTATAAACTAATTCAAGATAAGAAGGGTTTTGAAGAAAATACTTCGAGATAACTACACCTAGCCCTAGATTTTCATGGTACTCAATTTACATGGTTTTTAAATGAAAACAAAAAAAAAATTTTTTTGGGTTTTATTTTGATTGTTTTGCATTATAAATTAAAAGAGTATCATAATATCACATTTTGTGGGTTTACCAGTTCATAGAGATTAATAAAGAGTGAATATAGCTATATTTTGTATAGTCCAATTTATTCATACAAAACAATCTTGTTTCACTATAACTATACAAAATCTGATAATTATCTCATACAACACTAATTTATGTCTTTAATTCAGAAAAACTTACAAATCTTCTTAGTCCACATTCACTTTCACAATTTATTGCTCACTATTAACTTTTACTGTCCAAGTTTTGCAGTTCAACTAAACTCAACTCACGATTGTGTTCGATGCTAAGACTTTTAATTCTTTCTAACACTTTTTCTGTAATCCTCGTTGATCGATCTATTTCTCCAAGTATCCCACTACACCAGTCTGCTATGGCTTTTTCTAACCCATATGTCGGCGCCTTCCTCTTTTCAACTATCGGTCTGTACTTTACCGGTGGATCTATTTCTCCAAGTATCCCACTACACCAGTCTGCTATGGCTTTTTCTAACCCATATGTTGGCGCCTTCCTCTTTTCAACTATCGGTCTGTACTTTACCGGTTTTTATGGACTTTTATATAAGCGAACAGCCTAGGGCACATCGTCGCTTCTTGCTTTTCAAAAATAAATTGAAAAAGTAAAAGCATTAAATTGTGTCTAAAAATTAATGAACCAACCCTCATTTTTTCCTTTAATCCTTCTCTCATTTTACATGGTTATAAAGAATATATCCTCAACTTTTCATTATCTTCTTTAGATCGATTTACAGATCACTTAAATTGAACATATCCTTCTATTTTGTATGAATTCTGTGTCTCATTTTACGATTGAACATATCCTTCTATTTTGTATGAATTCTGCATCTTGTTTTACAGGTTTCGGTTTGCACATGAACATATCCTTCTATTTTGTATGAATTCTGCGTCTTGTTTTACACGAAAGATATCCTACTATTTTGTATGAATTCTGCATCTCGTTTTACATGGTTTCGGTTTGCATGATTTTTCCAGGAATATATCTACCATGTAAATTGAGGGCTGAGTGTATTTAAATTACATTAGTTTAATGCTGAAAGTGCACAGGAAAAATTTTTTCTACATATCAAGGGTTTCGAGATAAAGTTATACTGTATATAAATTTTTTTTTTAATTATATATTGAACATTTTGGTCCAATACATGTTGCCATCTTCTAGTAGTAGTTGATTCCATGCTCATAGAATTTCTGATCTTTGCTTGCAAAAAACTGAAACAAGTGATTTTTGTCATCCTCATTTAAACTAAGTGTTTTGCCATCAAAAGAATTCTGTAAAGACTGGAATAAGTAATAATCGGAGGGTTCCAGATATGGTGAATATGGTGGGTATGGTAGCACATCCCATCCAAACTAACAGTTTCTGGCTAGTAATCACACTTGTACAAAGTTTGGCATTGTCATGGTGAAACACTACACCTTTTCTGTTTGATGGAATCACTCAATTTGTCCAATTGGTGGCAATACACTTCCAAGTTAATTGTGGAACTGTCTGGAAGCCCAAAAAAAAAAAAAAAACCTTGAAATTCCACCAAACAAAGAGCATCATTTTCTTATGAATATCAGGTTTTGGAGTGCTTTGAGCCGGTTCATTTCTTCTGCTCCATGATCGCTTGCATTCAACTTTGTTGTAAACAATCCATTTCTCATCAACATTATGATAGACTTCAGAAAGGGATCTTTCTTCACGTTTGAGCAGCAAATCACAGATGTCAATGCAATGGAGCAAATCGTTCTTTGAGAACATGTGGAACCCAAATACCAACATTTCACCTGGTCGTGAACATTGAATTCAAAAATTCAATCTTGTAGCAATTTCTCATGTTGTTATTCAGCGGTTTTCTCCAACCAATGACTTTATTTTGTCTTCATTAGCTTCAACTGGTCTTCCAGAATGTGGTGCATCTTTAATATCAAAATTGTCAAAACAAAATTTTGCAATCCAGTTTTGGTACTGGCATTGTGTTAACACATCTTCTCCATATACTTTACATAACTTTTTTCTTGCTTGAACAGCATTCTTACTTTTTCAGTAATAAAAAAGCAAAACATGGCCGAAAATCTCCATTTTTGATAGGACAAAAAAACAAAAAACTGCACAGAATCAAAAATTTTTTTATAAATATACCTTGAAATGTCAGCTGTTAAAAATTTATAATGACAATATGGCTTTGAATAAAATTGGCAGGTAAAAATACAACTAACACCACTGGTGGGAAAAAACAAAATTACTTTCCGAACAACCCAATAAATAATTTGTAAAAACATGCATCCACTGTATTATTTGACTTCATAATATCAAGATAATTATCCTACATTAGTAATCAAACTATTGTAAAAACAGAAGAAAAACTGATTTTCTGAAAAATATTCAATAATATAAATTTTAATAAAAAAAAAACCTTTTAAAATAAGAAATTTTGGGCAGAAAACATTTAAGAACCACTGTTTTTCAAAAACTCTAAGCACAATTACAATAAACTGACTAAGACTGGCCAAATTGCAGTTGTAAAATTCTGTTTGTTCCTGACATGAGCAACGTATGCCATCAGTAGCATGCAAATGATTAAAACTATTCTGTTTATTAACAACATTATTGGTTTTTTAATTAATTACCAATTACTGGTCTTCCAGAATGTGGTGCATCTTTAATATCAAAATTGTCAAAACAAAATTTTGCAATCCAGTTTTGGTACTGGCATTGTGTTATAATTACTTCCCAAGTTAATATGTTATTTGGTTTTATTTTACTATATAATGCGTACAGAATTTATAAATATAGATATTAGGGTTTTATTTATTTTAAATTGTAACTATATTTTGAATTTAAAGCCGTACGAAAAACGAAGTTTTTTGAATTTGTTCCGAAGAGTTAATGTTCCATAGAAATGTTATAAGGTTATCTTGATTCTATTGTAAAGAAAGGTGAAATACCTGAGGATGGCGTTTGTACGCCGAAAACGTTAGTATTGTATGAATATTAATTAAAAGAGAGTTATTTTTAAACTGCAAAGTGTGCTAAGTAATTATTCAATGACCACTTTAGAATGTTATACTTCTTTTAGAACACACAGTTTTTCAAAAAATTTAGCATTTACTGATTTTAAATCTCTGCCTGTGTCCAAATATTTAAATAACACAAAATTACAAAAATCGGACACAAAATGTATACTTTCAGGGAATCAAATCCAGATCAATTGCATTGACTAATAACAGAATTTATCAATGACATTGCTATTGTAAATATTAGTTGGTCATAAGTCAAGGACTATCTGTATATACTATATTTTGAAGCAATATTTTCTCAATAATTTCTCAAATTATTCTCAATAATTTCTTCTATTGAAAATGGATTTATTAAATTATTTTAATAAATTAAGGCAGGCTTAGTGACTTTTGTATATTTATAGTTGAATATATTGAAGAAAAACTAGATACAGTAGACTCGTGGTTTTGTGAACTCATGGGGATCCCCGAAAATGTTCGTAAATTCAAAAGTTCATAAATGGGAATGACATTAATTAATATTAGGGTCTTTTTGGGACCAACTAAATAATTTGTAAGAACCTATGGTTCATAAATTGGAAGTTTGTCAAAATGTGAGTTCTCTGTAATACTAAAATTCCTCAAAATAATTAATGTTTACTATATATTAATTTTAGGGCCCAGTATGTGCGGAATATTGTCCGGAAGGATTTTATGGAGAAGATTGTAGTGAAAAATGTAATTGCTACAATGGTGCTGCATGCCATCCAATTACAGGAGAATGTATTTGTTCTGCAGGTTATATTGGTACAAACTGTGAATATGAATGCCCCTTAGGAAAATGGGGACATAACTGTTCTGAGGTAGAACTATAATTTTTAATTTCATTTTATTTTATTTATTTGCATTGCTTTTATTTATTTATATTAGTTTATAAATTTTATTATTTGCAGTTATGTACATGTGTGAATGGTATCTGCCATAAAACTGATGGAAGCTGTTTGTGTCATCCAGGTTTTACTGGAATTGATTGTGACAGAAGAGGTATTATATTGTAAATTGTTAGATGGAATTAATGAAGAACAAGTCTGTTATAATCATCGTTTATTTTGGCTGTCAGAAAAAATAAATGATAATTGAATGCTGCAGAAAATGCCGAAAGATATTAGAATGAATTTTAGTATATCTTAGATTTAAACAAATTATTAATATTAAATGAATACAGGTAATCCTTGACTTACAACTTCTTATATTCATGACAGTGATGTCATTGATAAATTCTGTGATTGGTTAATGTAATTCACATGGATTCGAGTCCCTGAGCAATAGTCTGATATATGAAAATCATCTTTTTACTGTCTTGTTCTTATAATTTTTTGTCCATTAGGTTTAGTAAGATAATATACACTGTCCTAGTGAATATTAGTAGTGAGAAATCCAGAAAATTTGGACATTTCTGACTTACAATCACTCCAACTCATGAAGGCAAAATTTGAGTTTGAACCCTACTGTAAATCAAGGACTACCTGTATAATAAAAATAATAATCATTATTATTTTATTAAAATTTATATATTATTATTATAATTTAGCATGTCCTGAAGATAAATATGGAAATAATTGCTCAGAAACTTGTAAATGTGTGATGGAGAATTCACATGAGTAAGCTATTTATGCAATTTTTTTCATATTTGTTCTAGGTTATTTACTTAAATTATGTATCTAAATTATTTTATAGGTGCCGTCCTTATACTGGAAAATGTAAATGTAAGGCTGGATGGACTGGAGAATTTTGTGAAAACATATGCCCTCCTCCAACTTATGGAAACGATTGTTCAGAAATTTGTGACTGTCAGAATGATGCTTTGTGTAGCCATATAACTGGAGAATGTAATTGTCTACCAGGTTATATTGGATCAAAGTATGTAAAAATTATAACATAATACTTTCTTTATTATCTGTTTGACCTTAAAGCAGACTTTATTACATATTTTAGGTGTTCTGAATCTTGTCCTGAAGGAACATATGGTTATTATTGTAACAGTACTTGCTTATGTGAAAATAGCTATAATTGTTCTCATAGTACTGGTTATTGCTTTTGTAAACCAGGTGATGATTTTACAATTTTCAACTTTAATTTATTTAAATTTTTTAAATGTTAGTTTTAAATTTTGATGAATTCTTTAAATACCAAATCCAAAACATAAAGAAATTTAAAAATCTGCAGATTTACAAAGCATTACATATTAAAAATCCAGTAATCTATTTTTCATTTATGATATATAAATATTTCATATTTAAAGGTTGGAATGGTTCTAGATGTAATATACCTTGTTCTGAAGGTTACTTTGGTGAAAATTGTAAACAAATATGCAGTTGTAAAAATGATGCTGTATGCGATCCTATAACTGGAAAATGTATATGTTCACCTGGTTATGTTGGCAACTATTGTGAAAGACAGTGTGAAGTATTTCATGAAATTACATTTGCTTATGAATATTTTTAAATTATTAAAATATTTTAACTGATATTATTAACTTATTTTTTCTAGTTTGGTTATTTTGGCATTAATTGCACTCAGAAATGTGATTGCGATTTTGTCAAAAGTTCAAGTTGTGATCATATAAGTGGAAATTGCCTTTGTTTATCTGGATGGAAAGGTAAAATTTTGTTGTTTTGTGAAGATTAATAAATTACATGAAATATAATAAAATATTTTCTTAAATTAAAGGAGTCAAATGTGAAAGTGAATGTGAACCTGGAAAATGGGGATCTCTATGTGAAAATACATGTTTTTGTAAAAATAATGGTTCATGTTCACCAACAACAGGAACTTGTTATTGTAGTGCAGGATGGAAAGGGAGAGATTGTAGTGAAAGTAAGTTTTCCATTTAAAAAATTGTGATATATACAGACATACCTTGCTTTAAGGTACTCTGCTGTAGATCACTTTGCTAATATGTTGTTTTTCAATCGTATTCATGTTTATTATTTTTGGAACTTGTTTTATACATAAGGAATTTTAACATTGTAGCATTTTTTTTATTATTTATTATTTTTACTTTTGAATCTTTTTTTTAGACCTAGTGCTATTGCACACTTAATAAATAAAAATTGACTATGTTTTTTAAGTTTTATATTGTACTAGCAAATAAAAATGGTTGTAGTTTGCTTTAAAGTGATATTTGTATTATGATGTGGTTTTAAACTTAACCCATCATATGTAAAACTAAAAGTATAAGATAAATGTTAAAGTTCAAAATCAGTACAGGTACTCCTCACTTAATGACCTACCTATTTAACGACTGCTTGAACTACTTCTAGCTCGTGACTTTTTTTTAATGGAAAATTTGGTTTTCGCCCATACGTGTCACTTATGACTTCTATTGCATGTAATTCCCTGCAGTCATAGTTCCAAAAATCTGATGAAGAAAAATACTTTTGTGCATAGTTAAGACATAAATGTCTTTACAGCCATGAGAACTTAAGCGAGTAACTTGTTCTAATTATATATGAACAAATTACTCGCTTACCAACCAGTTTGTTCTATGACCAAGTCATGAGAATGAAATTCGGTCGTTAAGTGAGGAGTACCTGTATTATTAATAAACGTTATGCATTCCTTTAATAATTCAAATGTTTTAGATTGAGTTAATTTTAGAATTCCTGTTTTAAATTATATCATTGACAGATAAACTCCAAGAAAAATGATTGATTAAAATGAATGAAATTTTAAATGAAACAAATTTTTTATAATTCCTACTAAATAATAAAATTTTTAGGATGTCAGGATGGCTATTATGGTCCACATTGTTCAGAAAAATGTCCTCAGTATCCTTATAGTAATGGAAGTTGTGATCCAGTTACTGGAAAGCTATTTTGTTTACCTGGTTATATTGGTTGGAACTGCAATGATAGTATGTATCAGAAATTTCTATTCTAACTTTATGGCAGATGATAACAAATATTTCACAAAGATATTTCATTTTTGTCTTCTAGGATGTCCAAATAATAAATGGGGACAAAATTGTATGAATGAATGTGACTGTAAAAATGAAGCTGAATGTGATCATATATCAGGATTTTGTACCTGCCAGCCAGGCTGGATTAATGATGATTGTTCCATTCGTAAGTATAAAACTAATATATTTATTGCAGGTTTGATTCACAGGAACTCTAACAAAATTTTATTTAAATATAATTCTGAAAGTTTTTTTCAGTCTAAATATTCATTATTATAGATAAATTAATTAAAATATATTTATTTATTATATTTATAGCTTGTCCAAATGGAACTTATGGATTGCAATGTCAATACAAGTGTTCTTGTAACAATAATGGATCTTGTCGTCATTTTGACGGAATGTGTCATTGTCCTCCAGGATGGATAGGTGCAAAATGCAATGATGGTAAATTGAATTACATTATTATAGAATTTGATTTTTTATTATAGATTTTGATGATGATATGAAATTAACAAGGAAAATTACAATATCCCATTAATTAATAATTCTAAATTTTTAACATCATCTGTTAATGATTATATATACAGGTAATCCTAGATTTAGGATCACTTGTATTTAAGACAATGATATAATCAGTAAATTTTGTGACTAGTCATTGCAATTTATATGTATATGAATGAGTCCATGCACAATGACCTAATATACCAAAATTATGTTTTCTTTGTCTGGGTTCCTGTAGTTTTATATTTGTTAAGTTTACTATGATAATGTATAGTGTGAGGATAAATATTGGCATTGGTCATTTAAATTTTTAAATTAGTAAATAAAAGAGATTTATTATATCAATTAATTAAAATTTATATTTCTATTATAAAATTTGTTTAAACAAATATAGGTTAGTCCTTGACTTATGACAGGGTTTGGTTCAAACCTATGATCATAAGTTGGAAATGCCTAAATTTATGGATTGCTCATTAACAGTATTTATTATTACAGACTCCAGTTTATTGTAATAAATTTAATGAACACAAAAATAAAGAATTAAACACAAAATGAAAGCTTTTTATAAATTAGATCATTGGTCAGGGTTTTGAAACCTTTATCAGTTGCATTAATCAATTACTGAATTTATTGATGACATGTCTTTCATAAGTACAAGTGGTCATAAATCAAAAGTTACCTGCATTTTTAAAATAAATATGCTTGTAAAATGAACTAATTATTTATTTGAAATGCATATTTATGTTCAAGTATAAAAATTCCAGGTGATGCTTCATTGCCTGTTAGATATCATTTTTTACAAATAAGGAAGTAGTTTTGCTTATTTATGATGAAATTTATAAAATTAAGTTCTACTCCCACCTTTACATCTTTCACTTTTGTTTGGTTATTTACAGGGACACACTGTTTTCTTCTTCAGGTTCATAGTCAATAATACTTCTGATATACAAGATAGGCTAATTGTCATCATCATAAAAATTTTATTAATAATGAAAATAAAAACTTTTTATTAATAAAGTCAAAATTGTTAAAAAAAATAAATTAAAATAAAAACATTTATACCCATGGTTACATTACAAGATAGGCTAATTGTCATCATCATAAAAATTTTATTAATAATGAAAATAAAAACTTCTTATTAATAAAGTCAAAATTGTTAAAAAAAATAAAATAACATTTATACCCATAATTACACACAAGAATTTTATATTAAAATTCAAAAGATAAGCATTATTTTCAGTAGTATTATTAGTGTAGAACAAAAATTTCCTCTTCCATGAAAATTGCATGGAATTTTGATGTAATTTCTGATTCACCATCCCCTACATATATACAATTTCAATTTATATAATTTACTTGTCATAATTAGAGAAATAAAATTCAAATTTTAATGTGTAATTGCATGGAATTTTGATGTAATTTCTGATTCACCATCCCCTACATATATACAATTTCAAATTTATATAATTTACTTGTCATAATTAGAATACAATTCAAATTTTAATGTGTGTGAAATTCTCATTAATAACTAATTTGATAATGAAATAAAAATAGTTCTCATTCAGGTAGATAATAAATTGATTTTATTTGCATTATTAACTTAATAATTATAATTTTATAATAATTTAACACTTCATAAACTGTTGTCAAATTAATATGCCAAATTTTGTGAATCATTAATATATTTTTTTTAAATTATTCGTTAAATTTTTTTTCTAAGTAATGATTATTTCAGTATAAATAATTGTGAAAAAGTCAGAGAAGTTTAGAAGGAAACAAATTAATTTATACTAAAATTTGCCAATAAAAGGAGGATGCAATCTTACTCTATAAACTTTTCTAATAATATCAAAACAAAGATCTACATTAGAGTTAGCTCAAATCAACTTGATCCTGAAAGCTTGCGATTTTTCATAAATAAATAAGCAAAAGAGTTTGCATTTAACATCCAAATTTTATCCTAGAAAATACTTTTAAATTAGTTAACAATAGTTATTGCCTAAGATTTAAAGCAATTTTCTTGTAATTTTTAGTTACAGTATTTGCTGAAACAGTGAAACAGAAAAACTTGCTCATCAGTTTCCATTTACTACAATGATTTGTAGTCTTTTTATTAAAAAATTGAAACTATGACAACAGTCATGGATGATTCCTAATGAGCTCCATGGCTTCAAAAGACCAAATCAATTCCCAGCATTGGAATTAAGCTGTTATAGGAACAGCAAAAAGGGAATTATGTAATGCAGTGCTATATAGAGCCCTTAAGACAATTTCCTCTCTTCTGTTTTTATAATATCTTGTATAGTTAAGTGACCATATTTGTCATTTATCAATAATGCTTGATAGGCAAAGGCCAATTAATTTAAGATCTTTGTAACTCATGCCCTTGCTATGGAACAGGTTTTAGTTGAATACTCTTACTTTACTCCTGAATGTTTATGGCATTTTAATTTTTTAAACATTCTGGAAAGGATTTTAATTAAAGGAATCCCTTTATTTATGTTGTCTTGTTATAGTCATTCCAAACTTATATTGCTTTCTCAAATTGAATTTATTAATCAAAGTGAGCAAATTTGTCTTTACATTGTATTATGTTGTTCTTATGTCATTAAAGCAAAATACATTAATTTTTATAAGTTTGTGTAGCTTGAGATTTTATGAATTGTAGTAAAAAGTTGTGACCTTGAATTTCTGAAAACATTCAAATTTCAGCAACTCATGTTTGTAGTGTTTATATCATAATAATAATAAATAATGTAATTTATGCTGAAACTATTAGTAGTTAGCAAATCATTTAATGAATAAAATATTTAAAAAATGCATTCATTAAACAAAAGTGGATTTTTTTATACAAAATATAGAATTCATTTTTTGAATATTTTGTAGATTTTATATAAGATTACATATGATAGTGCGCCTCATTATAATTACTGTGTTTAAGATTTGATAATTGAATATAATTATATAGATATTTATTATAAGATTAATTGATATAATTAATGGCTGATGATTAATAAAATGCCCTAATATCTTAAAAATTGATCTTTCTTTGTGTGAAAGCAGATCACTTCTCCGATCTGAACATATTGATGTTAGTTATTTTGCTGCCGGAATTGTTGCTCATCTTGCTAGTGATGGACCAGAAGTCTGGGCAGTGGCCAAAATATCTAGAAAAGAAATGCTCAAAGAATTGGTAAAATTTTATTAAATTAATAAGGTCTTTTAATAAATAAATCAAATAGAAAATTAAAATGTAAATTTCAATTTGAAAAAGGGTGAAGTTGTTTTAAAATGGGAAGTACCAGAAAATGAAATGGTAGCTTACAGGTATGTTTTCTTTATATTAACATTAGTAGATAAATTCATTATAAACATATCGATAATTAAATTATTTGATTTCAAAATTAAATAAAATGGGAAGTACCAGAAAATGAAATGGTAGCTTACAGGTATGTTTTCTTTATATTAGCATTAGTAGATAAATTCATTATAAACATATCGATTATTAAATTATTTGATTTCAAAATTATAGTAGTAATATGATTCTACTGTATACACTTGTTGTACTATTTATTTCTGTTTTAAACTTTGTAATGACATAGTTTTTGCATTTTCTATAGTTTTAAACTTATTTTGAAACTATGGTAAATTTTTAATATTGATACATATAGTAAAAAATTTGTAGTTATTAATTTTTTTATGAATCAGTTGTTATAATTTGTAACTTTCAGTAGTTATTTGAATTAATTGTATGCATATTATTAATATGAATTCTTTTGCTTTCTAGGTCTTTTAATCCTTTTTTTCCTTTATTAACTTGCTTTGAAACATACGAAGTCCAGCTGTGGGCTGTCTGGGCCATTCATCATGTTTGCTCCAAGAATCGTAAGTTGTTATAATTGTTGTGATATGAAATTCTACAGATATCAAACAAGATAATTATTAAAAATATTTAAAATTTTGTTTACAGCAAAACGTTACTGCCCAATGTTAATCGAAGAACAAGGAATGGTATTGCTAGAAAATGTCCAAAAGAATCCAGCCACTCACAAAGCTGTTGTTTCAATATGTCAGAACATAATTCAAGTAGTAGAATTAGAAGGTCATCTTACAGGATCATTAAATGATCTCTGATTTTTAAAAAGTGCATCATTAGAAATCTAATTTTATCAAAATTTAGTTTTGTACAGTTATTTTGATTCATATGCTATCTATATTCATAAGATATTGATTTCAGTATCACAAAACTAAAATCACTCTCTCTCCCTCCCCTAAAAAAAGGAGATTTCCACTTGATGACAACAATTTAGTTTGTTTTACAACCAAATGAAATCCCACATAATAAGAATCGTTTTGGTTGGAAATGTGCTTAATGTACAGTAATGTGTTACATCGACTTATCATGCTAAACAATACAAACACTATAAGTGATAATCCTTAAATTTAGAGGGCATGTTTATGATTTTTGAAAAATATTCTTGTTGAATATTTTTATTGGAATTATATTAATCAAAAATAATATTTTTTTTGGTTATTCTATTAGTATTGTTATGTTTAATGCTTTATCAAAATATCTTATTTTTAATATATTCATTTTAAAAATGACTACCATTAGATTAAGAAATATTTATTTTTAAGTACTAAAAACATCTGTGATTTGCCCAAAAGAATTTAGTTGTAAAATTGCATGTATCGAGAAGATTTACTGGGATAATTTTTATTTGTGATCATTTAAGCAAAAAAAGAGATAAAAGTTTACATATATAATTTTTGTGGTTGCTAATTAGTATTTTAACTCTCTCTCCATTACTCTCATCTTAAAATATATTTATTCATATTTCAAAACACTAAACTTACCAATGGAACATAAAAGAACTATTTATCTATATATATTAACTGCTGCTATTTGATGATGATATATATATTTTCTTATAAGCTATCGAGTGAATAAGAGAGCTAATTCAAAAATTTATATTCTTTTAACCTCTACTGTGACAATGCATTGAGTACAATTGTCTCAGTTTATTGTTAGCTTGGATCATTATTTTAAAAAATAATGGTCTGAGCTTATTGAGAATTACTTAAATTATTTTAAGTAATTCTCAAAAGGATAAAAAATAAATTAAATTATTCAAAGATTAAAATAGCTGCATATGTTTTAATTTCAATTACTTGATTGAAAATTTGCAAACAATCAATAAATTCATTCTGTTTTTAGTTCATAAAGCAGCAGTGAATCGTTTATGTTCAGCTAATGTTTTGAAGTGTCTCTTTTTAAAGCTATAAAATATACTAACTAAAATAATATAGATAAAACTAATAGTAGAAAAACTTTCAAACACTATTAAACAGTTCATAAGTAAATCATAAATAAAAATGATCCCAGTTAACGATGTCACATATTATTATTAAAATGAAAAAGTCTGCATAAAAAATATATATATGTGTGTATATATATATATATAATCATTATTTATGAAAAATAATTTACTATGTGCAAACTTCAACTATTTTTATTTAATATGTATAAATAAATCTCAAATCCAAACATGCTAATTAAAGTTGTGCACAGAAATCAATTGTTTGGATGTATAGACCTTCCAAAATAAATTATGATTGTTGATCAGTTTGTGTCCATTGCCTTTTTTATAATTTTTTAAAATTATCTGATCATATTTTAATTTTCCATATACAACAAAACACCCATATTTTTGTGAGAGGGTAGGCAGCACTTAAAGAAGAAAAAATAAAATGAAGGGAATACTCAAATACCACCACTCAGATGGTGCTGTATTTCCCTATCCTTATTCTTTACACACTATTCCAGCTTCCTCTGCAGTCATCCTTTTTCGTATATATTTGCCACTTATAAACACACTAGAATCCATATTTCCACATATACAACAAAACACCCATATTTTTGTGAGAGGGTAGGCAGCACTTAAAGAAGAAAAAAATAAAATGAAGGGAATACTCAAATACCACCAGTCAGATTGTGCTGTATTTCCCTATCTTTATTCTTTACACACTGTTCCAGCTTCCTCTGCAGTCATCCTTTTTCATATATATTCGCCTCTTATAAACACACTAGAATCCATATTTCCATAGATACTCATCCTCTTCTCCTCTCTCTCTTTCCTTGGCCTTTCTCTCCCACATTTATCCTCTACACCAGCTGTGGCGAACCTACGGCACGCGTGCCAGGAATGGCACGCAGAACAATTTTGCTGGCACGTGGCACATATTTATATTTATATATACATACATAGAACGTTAATCTAGAATTTTATATTTTCCAAATTTTCGCTGCGCAAAAAATTTGCATTGTGACCATATAACTCTTAGTCACTTTTATTCTACTTGCAATTGTGCATATGCCGTTGTGGTGTTAGTTGACTTAATCATTTTTGCTTCCTTATGTAACTCGACTGAAAATCTGTTAATTGCATTTCAAGTTCGTCCAACTTTAACCAGTCAAATGTTGTTACAATAGGTGCAGATAACCTGAATTTATCAAGATACACGATAAATTTTGTAGTTTCTGCAAATTATCTATTGATAAATTGACTTGTGAGTGAATCTTGATTGAAACTCACTGATTATACAGTTAATAACTTTTGAAAATTCTGTAGTCAGTTTAGCTCCATCCGGTTTTTCATGAAAGTTCAAACCTGTGAATAATTTTTTCAAATTTGGAAAATATTTGAAGCTTTTGGAAGCGATTACTCGATATAATATTTGAAATTTTGTTTCAAATGCCTGAATTAGATCAAATATGCCAATGATAGTCTTATTGATACATTGTAATTTAACATTTAATTCATTCAAATTTAGGCATAATGTCTGCCGAAAACATTAATTTTGAGGTCCATTCAGTATATATATATATTCCTATAACAAATTATCTGGCACGTTAGTATATTAAGAAATATAACTTTTTAAATTTTTGGCACGCCAGCAGAAAAAGGTTTGCCACCCCTGCTCTACACATCCATCATACACTTGCTTTGTTAATTGTTTTTCACTGGTTATGTGGTTTTTCACTCCAGATAACCAAACCTTTTCAAAGTTGATTTACTGCATCTATCACATTCCTTTTCACTCCACATTGCTTTTGTATTTCATCATTTGAGAGAGAATCATATTATTACTCTAGCTACACCTCTCAAGTATCGAAATATCCATCCATTAGTCATTTCCATTATCCATTATTCCATTTTAGACTGCATCTATCACATTCCTTTTCACTCCACATTGCTTTTGTATTTCATCATTTGAGAGATAATCATATTATTACTCTAGCTACACCTCTCAAGTATTGAAATATCCATCCATTAGTCATTTCCATTATCCATTATAATCACTTCCATTACACTCAAACGTTTTCTATGCCTTTCATCCCATACCCAGGTCTCATTTCCAAACATCAGTGTTGGAATCAGCACTCATATATAGCCATTCTAGCATTCTTTAACAGATTCTCATTTCTGTCATATCTTCCAAGTGCACCCACAACTTTTAATCCAGTATTTGTTGGATTTTCCATATATGGTATTAAAAATGCAATTTTAAACATTGTTTTTTTAATAAAAAAATTACAGTATTGTTCTTTTTTTCAATATTGTTCTTACAGTATTGTACTTACTGTAAATTTTTTTTTTACAGTATTGCAGTGGTGTCCACTAATATTTTTATAAGATTACTTTTTCTATAAAATACTCATCCTGGAGCTACCAATTAAAATTTAGGTGAATGTCTTTTTATAAAAATGTACTTTTATAATAAATATAATTGTTTTTTATATTGAAAACTTACACGTCTACAGTATTTTATTACAGAATTATTAATGTGATAAATGTTTGTTTTACATTGATAAACCTGAAAAATTGAAATATTATTAGCGATGGACCTTAAAGCCGGTTTTTAAGTTCAATAGTCTAGTGGTCATTCCTTTCGTCAAAAATGACGTCAAATTTCTCAATGGAACGATATGGTTATGATGTCATTTTTGACAAAGACTGCCAGATGCTATTCTCAGGAACTTAATGAAAGCTTTATGGACACCACTGTAGTATTATTTTTACAGTTGAGCAATTTATAAGCAGCATAACATTGTGTTTATATAAACAATATAGATAACAACAACATCACAAGCTTAGGAGTTAGACATGTTTTATATAGGAATTCTTAGGGAGCCTTAATGAGAGCTTTATGGACACCACTGTAGTATTATTTTTACAGTTGAGCAATTTATAACACGCAATTTATAAGCAGCATAACATTGTGTTTATATAAACAATATAGATAACAGCAACATCACAAGCTTAGGAGTTAGGCATGTTTTATATAGGAATTCTTAGGGAGTAGATTCTGTAGTCCGGCACTTTTCAGGATAGCAGAAGGCCGGATTAGAGAGTTTCAACCTTGCACTTTTAATATTTGTTTTTCACCATTAAAAATATTGACGTAACAGAATTAAATATGATTTAAAGAAGTTTCAATCAATAACAATAGATTATCAGTAATCAAAACAAATTGAGAGAGAGA
Organism: Olivierus martensii; assembly: GCA_000484575.1. Lineage (NCBI taxonomy): Eukaryota > Metazoa > Arthropoda > Arachnida > Scorpiones > Buthidae > Olivierus > Olivierus martensii. The sequence continues at coordinate 30,113 of AYEL01060411.1, read as the reverse complement.
GAGTCTTAGGGAGCAGATTCTGTAGTCCGGCACTTTTCAGGATAGCAGAAGGCCGGATTAGAGAGTTTCAACCTTGCACTTTTAATATTTGTTTTTCACCATTAAAAATATTGACGTAACAGAATTAAATATGATTTAAAGAAGTTTCAATCAATAACAGTAGATTATCAGTAATCAAAACAAATTGAGAGAGAGAGAGGAAAAATCATGCAAATATTTTTTTGAACATGCTTCATTTATGACTTAACATTATTATGTGAATGCATTGTTAATATAAACTAGCTAACTCATATATCTATAGTATTGAATCTACTATCAGGTTAGCTTGAATCTAAAGCTTTGATTTTGTATTTTTATGTAGAGGAAATATAATTTTGTACGTGTAAATAAATAAAATATTCCGGCGTTTTAGTAAAGTATACAAAAATATAAACAGTTTTGACCAACATTAATTGCATACCGACTATACATCAGTTGCTGCAATCTTATGTGCGGTTTCCTCCCCTTGAACTGGCTATTTGAAGAACTTTGTGGAGATTTAAACGAGAGAAAATTTTCAAATTCTTGGTGGATATATGGCGGGATATAGTCGAAATTTGATTAAAAAAAAAAAATCACGATATTTTAAACAATCTGACATTGGAAAAAATGAAAATATTAGTTTACAAATGAAATTACATACAATATAAATGTTTCAGAACAGTTTTTAAGAATTATTTGCATTGCAGTGCTTTCACTTTTTCTTTTTGGATACTCATATTACATAGATTGCATTTCTATACTATTAAATACAGTTGCACTAGGACCCGACCTTGATTACATAGATTGGATAGATTATATTGCTTAATATATTATCGTATTATTATATTATATAATTGACGGGGAATCCATAATCACGTGAAAACTGGAAAACAGATGATTGAACATCAGACGTATTCGTCTATTATAAAACGTCATTGAGTATAGTATTTTACTGTATATACTGACACACTACACCAAGGATTCTCTTTTTTGATAACAGAAATGCAGTAGGCATAACAGAAGTTGCAAAAACGAATAAATATAAGCCTTTTAACGGGCCAACAAAACGTGCCTGTTCATCTCCTATTCTTTTAAAAATTCAAATTAAAGAAAATAAGTACTGATCGAAAATCAGAAAAATTAAAAAATTTGGACAGACCAAATCTTCGGATTTTTAGACTTTTTACTGTAGACGTCATGTGCTATTGTCACTAAAATACACTTTCCTACTGGACGAATTACGCGGACCACAGATTAGTTGATACAGATGGGACACTTCGTTTATTCGAAGGTGCTGCCACTATTGGCAGTACTGGCGTTACCATGGGTGTTATTCATTTCAATTTTGTTGTAGATATTGGTACGAATCTTATGGCAGTTTTATTACAAAAAAACTTTTATAATTAAAAAATTCAGTAGATTAAAACATCATTTTTATTAATAGTTGAGTTTATTTCAAGTACTCTCCATAGAGCCGCTTCGTTCGTTTCTTGTATACAATAGAGTCTATGAGTGTGTCCTATCAACTAATCTATGACGCGGACCAAACTGAAACTGATCAGAAAGTTTAAATATTTTTCAGTTTTCAGTCGCAGTTCTGTTATGCTGATGAAAAACGAAGTCATATCGTTTTTCCTTCAGTTTATGTTGTATTTTTATAGGATGCGAGTTTCAAGTTTGAAAAAAAATATGCATTAGGCAACATTACCTTATAAGCAGGTTTTTCCTTCAGTTTATGTTGTATTTTTATAGGATGCGAGTTTCAAGTTTGAAAAAAAAAATATGCATTAGGCAACATTACCTTATAAGTAATTAAAAACATACATAACAATGAAAAATAAACTTCAAAATGCAAACTTTATTCCAGAATTTTGTCAGGCATTGAGTCACTCATGAGAATTTTCGTGAATAAGACGTATAAAAATATTGCATATGAATTTTCATTCAGTAATCCACTTCGAAAACAACAAAATTAACAGCGAAACAATCTTTCGGCGCTTTTAATCTTCAATCTTGTACATAAATACACAATTATGATCCCTATTATTATTATTATAACACCAACGAGATGCTGGACGAGTGTGTGTGTTATTACTACGACTATAAACAAAGGCAAACAAGTCGTGAAGAATAGGATCATTAGGATGAGACATGTAATGGAGGCAATGATGAGCATCATCCCGGAAATAGTTGCCGTGAAGAATAGGATCATTAGGATGAGACATGTAATGGAGGCAACGATGAGTATCATCCTGGAAATTATTTCTTCTTCATAATTTTGAGTTTCTTTGCCGAACTGGATACGATTTGATTTTGTAACAGTACACGTTCTAACCATACAGAAGAAGAGCAAAATTTTCAGAATCTTTCTATCGAAATTCATCTTTTAATGATGTTAATATTACCGAAAAATCGATTGTTAATCCGTATAATTGTTTTATTCTTTTGTTATCGCTTCTTAACTGAATTTATCATTAATTTCGATTGGTAAAAGTGCAATTTATACAAAAATTATGTTGGAATAATTTCTGCAGTTGATGATGATAAATATTGCTTGAAGCTTCTTATAATATGAGGCCATAACTTTAAGAAATCCCTTAAAATTTAATATTTTAGTAAAGAGCTATAGCTTAAATTCACACTATGCATTAATCTGGCCCCGATTATTAAAATTCTAGTTCTCGAATACTATTGGCAATATTATGTCTAGTTTGATGATGATATCTTTGTTATAAATTCTTCTTGAATGAAAATTAAATTTTTATAATTTATGGATTCCATGTAATATACAGGTATAAGTTAAATTCGAATGATACACCAGACCAGTTAACACCATCGATGAATAGCCTGTTACAATAACTCATTTTCAACCAAAAGTGGACTTAATTGGTTTTTGCACCAAACCCTTCAATTTTCATCATGATTTCTATAAACCTATTAAAATTTATATCTTATATGGACTACAATGTGAAATCAATCGGAGATTTCTACAAAAAATTAAAGAAATCCCTATATATTATACTAAATTTTCGTAAAAAACTACTGGTTATTTTCAATAAAATAATTAATGCAATTCAATATACTGTATATCTATAGTTATTTTTATTTAATTTAAACTTTAAAGCACTTACTTTAAAAATGGATAAAGGGATAATTCTAGAGATAAACAAAAGATGAACGTAATACCGGAAGAAATTTAACGAGAGTTGAAGAATATTGTTAAAGTCATAACAATATATACTCACATTGTTATAAAAATTTAAGAAAATTAGCAATAAATTATTTTCGAGGAAATATTCTAATGCTTCTGTGATGGTAAAAATACGTATTTTCTATTTATATTTAGCAATTTTTTTATATTAAAATTTAGATAAATTTACACAATAAAATCGACTGGCGCAGTCGAATTATACTCGAATGCGCCTTAGAAATTTCGGGAACGATTCTAGATACTTTCAATTTATTTTCTGAAATACTAATAAAAATACATTTTGAACTGAATAATAATACATAATTAAGGAATCTTTTTCAATCGGATAGAGGAAAGCGTTGTCATATTATAATTTTGCAAGAATACCTACTGTAAGGCAGTGGTGTTCAACCTTATTTACTATGCGAGCTACTTTTCTATACTAACAGTAAGTTATTCGGCGATCTAATCTCTTATAAAGATCACGTTCCCTCAACCTGATATCTGATTACCAGGACCGGATTTATCTATAGGCCGACTAGGCCGCGTTCTAGGGGCCCCAAAACTATCAATCAGTTTTCAACTTTTATAAACTTTTAATAAGAAAAAATGGATTTTTATTAAAGTGCTAGATAGAAAATAGAATTTTAAAGGTTCCTTATAAGTTATAAGGAGCTTTTAAAATTAGATGTAGCTGATTTGCATTTTTAGGGGCCCCAAAATTGAAAATCCGGCTCTGACAGGTACAATTATGGAGTTAAATGCACTCACTCACTTTGGAAGACCCACTCTCCCAGGCCCAGCCCTAAAATCTTTATTTATATTTAAAAATTTATTTATCACTTTTATTTTAATTCAACTAATAAAGCAATATTGAAATATAATAATTATTTCTCTATTTTAGAAAACCAAAGTTAGAAAAAGCAACAGATTGATTATAGACTCATAAGTTACAGGAAGTGCTGGTTGATTATAAAAAAATTAAATGTGAAATTTGGCATTGTTTGGAGCTCGCAATATTTTCATCGTCAAGTTGATTTGAAGAAGTGGCTAATGGCAATCATCCAAATGATCATTTGTAATTTGGTTTCTTGATTTTTTTTCTTTCTTTTTTTGACGTTTATATTTGAAAAAGCGAATTCTGATAAGTATGTCGATCCGAACACGACAGAATTTTTTGCGCAATATCAGTTAATATTGGAAACTTTTTGTATGCATACTTCCAAATGATAAGAAAATTATAGATTTGACAATTTTAACGAAAAATAAATAAACAATAGCAATACATTTAAATAGAATAAAAAAAATAATACAAAATAATGATAAATAAATTATTATGTTTTCAGTTTTAATTAAATTTGTAAGGAAGAATCAACTTGTGAGGAATAAATAAGAGATTTAGTCCTCACAAGTTATATAATCAATTATTAATGATGCCTTAGATCACGGGTTGAACAGGCATCATTAATAATTGACTACTGTATAACGAAAATTTGTATTAAGATATCTATATACAGTCGATTCCGCTTAATTGGCCATCGGTTAATTGGGACAGCCGCTTTTTTTGGGCAAAATTTCAAAGAACGGAAACCAAACTAATGCATAATTTAAACGCTTAATTGGGATAGGAATTTAGCAATTTTTGACAATGTGTCCCAATTAAGTGGAATCGACTGTGCCTGTTAAAATTAATACCATAAGTAGACAACAATGTGAAATCATTGTGAGATTTCTACTCAAAATTAAAGAAATCTTTACATATCCTACTAGATTTTTGGAAAAAACTAACTGGTTTAATTTTAATAAAATGATTTATTCAAATCAGTATATGTCTATAATTATTTTTATTTAATTTAAACTTTAAAAGGACTTACTTCAAAGAAGGATAGAGATAATTCTAGAGATAAACGAAACATGAATGTAAAACCAGAAGAAATTTATCTACACTTGAAGAATATTGTTTAAAGAATAACAATGTACAGTATACTCACATTGTTACAAAAATATAAAAAAATTAGCAATAAATTATTTTCGTATACTGATATTTTCGGGGAAATATTCTAACGCTTTTATGATGATATAAATATATATTTGCTATTTATAGTTAGCAATTTTGATAATAATTTAGATAAATTTACGCAATAAAATCGATTGGTCCAGTCGAATTATACTCGAATAAACATTAGAAATTTCGGGAACGATTCGGATACTTTAAATTTATTTTCTGAAATACTAATAAAAATACATTCTGAACTAAATATAAACACATAATTAAGGAATCTTTGTCATATTATAATTTTATAAAATACCTAAGTCGTCATTCGTCATTAACGGCAATTTGCCTTAAGATATCTATAGAACTGTTAAAAATAATACCAGAGGTATACAGTAGTGCCTCGCAATTTGACACTAATCTGTCACCGAAGTAATGTCAAATTGAGAAACTGTCGAATTACGGGACAATATTTCTCATATAAAATTATGTAAACTAGATTAATTCGTTATCCGTCCCCATCCCACTCCCCTAATGGGTGAGGTGAGAGAAATACACTCTATTATTTAATTTATTATATGTGTTTTACTATTTTATAACACATACAAAATACACTATTTTATACACAATATATTAGCCCTTGGATGTTGGAATGAAGTCTTCCAGTAGACACCGCAGCACCCATAATCTTCTCTTTTTGTTGCAAAACATTGCCACAGTTGTCCTAGAACCGCCCTTGGATGTTGGAATGAAGTCTTCCAGTAGACACCGCAGCACCCATAATCTTCTCTTGTTGCAAAACATTGCCAGTTGTCCTAGAATGCCAAATTCGAGTTACGTTTTAATTGTTCTACCTTTCTGCACTTTATCTACAATTTTTTTCTTCGTCTCTTTGCTCAATCAAGTGTTCTTTTTTTCGGAATTATTGCTCTGGTCAGTTCTCTTTCAATCCATTCTTAAATTTCACTCAAAAAATAATAATAATTACAAATTTTTTACTTTCTGAATAATGTAGAATTGAAAATTAACACAAACAATATTTTTACTTTCTGAAAAATGTGGAATTGAAAATTAACACAAACAACACGGTTTTACTTTCTGAAAAATGTAGAATTGAAAATTAACACATACAACACGGGCAAGATTCCATGGTATCCCAAAAAGAACTGACAAATAGCAAATGACATAACACAATTCCATGCATGCGCATGTAAAAAGAACCTGACAAATAGCAAATGACATCACACAATTCCATGCATGTGCATGCGCAAACCCGCAGACAAATAGCAAATGACATCACACAATTCCATGCATGCGCATGCGCAATCCCAATAGCAAATGACATCACACAATTCCATGCACGCGCATGCGCAAACCCAATGACATCACACAATTCCATGCACGCACATGCACCAACCCGCGAAACTCAAATGTCGAATTGCGAGGCACCACTGTACTATAATATGAAATAAATCTGGGATTTCTACTAAAAATTAAAGAAATCTTAATATATCCTTCTAGAATTTTGTAAAAAATCTAGGATATATGACTAATATAATTTCAATAAAATGATTCTCGATAGTCAAATTTATAGTTTGTTTTATTGATACCATGTCTTTCTGAAAGTTCGATATAAAGACAAAGGGTACTTTTCCGTTAGCCGGGCGCAAGCGAATTCTGTAATGTATAGTTTTTTGGAGTGAATCTTTAACACAACGGAATTGTCGATTCGTATTTTATATACTAGTCGGTGGGCGGCGACATTTGCGCCCGGCTAACGGAAAAGAACCGATTCATGCAAATATACCGGGTGTTTTCTAGCATCCGTACCACCTTTTTTTCTTAATTTAGTTTGTATCGAGTAATTTTTACATCGAGTTTTGTATTTTTTACATTTTTTTTTCTTATTTTTCTATCAGATCTATTATTCGAACTACCCTTGTCCCAATTAGTTCGGATAATCTCCGAATCGAGTGCAATCAACTTAAATAAGCTACGACTTATTTTTACGAAGTTACGTGATTATCCCCCTACGACGATATAAAATTTCCCACTGGATGGCGAATATTAACGAAAATTCCAAAAACGTGTCTGAAATCAACCTTTAAAGTACTTTTATGTTAAAGTCCTTTAATGCTTAACGTAAAGTACTTTATGTTTTTGTGTCTGCAGCAGGTATTAGAAAATCGAGCCATCCGACATATTGTTGGATGGATACTTTCGCCGACGTATATTTGGCGATATAGCAAATTGACTTGCTTTTGGTGGACAGATATCACTTTTTAGAAGTAGAATGGATAGATCGTAATAATTAATAATATAATACTCTTTTTATTAATATAAATACCTTTTTAATTTCTAATTTCAAATGAAGTATGAAAACACTCCAAATTTTGCATTTTTCTAATACTTTCCATCTTTGAAAAAAGGAGAAAAATATATAGTACAGCGTCGATTAACCGGAACGTTGCTTATCCGAACGTAATTTTCAATTGTAATACGCAACAAGTTCATCCAATACTCCTACCCTACAATGTGTAGGATGGGAGAATCTAAGCTTCTGTTATGATCATTGACTGTATTGTTTTTATAATTTAGTTTGTATCGAGTAATTTTTACATCGAGTTTTGTATTTTTTACATTTTTTTTTTCTTATTTTTCTATCAGATTTATTATTCGAACTACCCTTGTCCCAATTAGTTCGGATAATTGACGCTCTACTTTACATTAAACGCCGGACAAGTGTTTGGGCCTGTATCTCGTAAAGTTGCTGTTACGAAACAGCAATAGCAACCTCATAAGAGCAGGTCCGACGCTGTGTAATACAACACGTAGTCGCTTCCGTGATCCAAGCAATATCGCTCGTAATCGGAATAAAAGCGTCAACTATACCCTCCATTTAAAAACAGTGTAGAAAACATTAAATTTAAAAGCCATTAGGGTAAATTGTTAATAAAAAAAACAAATTTATTTTATGCAAATATTGAGAAATCCTAAAAGTAGTTTTTTTTTATTCTGTACTTGTTCAAACATGTCACAGCTTGTCTGAACATAATTTTTTAGAGGTGTAATTGATTCAAATGGAGAATATACCGGGTGTTTTCGAGCATCCGTACCACCCTTTTTCCTATACCCTCCATTTAAAAACAGTGTAGAAAACATTAAATTTAAAAGCCATTAGGGTAAATAGTTAATAAAAAAACAAATTTATTTTATGCAAATATTGAGAAATCCTAGAAGTAGTTTTTTTTTTTTATTCTGTACTTGTTCAAACATGTCACAACTTGTCTGAACATAATTTTTTAGAGGTGTATTGATTCAAATGGAGAATATACCGGGTGTTTTCGAGCATCCGTACCACCCTTTTTCCTCGGAAAAGCGATGAGATAGGAAGTAGGGGAAAAATTTTGATTACCAAACCTGAAGAATCGAATGGGCATGATAAAAATTTTGTGGGCCCATTGGAAGTAGGGGCACAAGGGGTCAACTATGAAATCTCCAATAGAAACCAATGCCGATTTTGGCATAATTGGATAGAACTGTGAAAAACAAACAACTTTTGTTTTGAAAGTTTTTTATCACTTACGGATTGTGAGATATCACAAAAAAAGATGCCGCCGCGTGTACCGTCGATGGGGCTATTCAAACAGTAAGAAAAATAAAAATCAGACAGAGGGCATCTGTGTACATTACCAAACATTATTGAAGAAGCAGAGCAGTAATATGAAGCGAATTCTGGTACTCGGTAGCAGCACTCGAACCGCGTGTGACAAGTCTCGCCATCACAGTTCAGCATGGAGTCATACTCAAGAACAAGGGTTTCTGGACTTCTTTCAGCCCCTTATGAGTGCCATGGATGTACACAGATGCCTTATATCAGATTCTTTTATTATTGCTTAAATAGCCCCATCAGCGGTACATGCAGCGGCATTTTTTTTTGTGATATCTCACAATCCGTAAGTGATATTAACAAAAACTTTCAAAACAAAAGTTTTGTTTTCTGTTCTATCCAATTATGTCAAAATTGGCATTGGTTTCCATTGGAGATTTTATCTATCCAATTATGCCAAAATCGGCATTGGTTTCCATTGGTGATTTCATAGATGACAATTGTGCCAAAATCGGCATTAGTTTCCATTGGAGATTTCATAGTTGACCCCTTTGCCCTACTTCCGATGGGCCCACAAAATTTTTATCACGCCCATTTTTTTTTTTTGGTTTAAAGGCTCTTTATAACTTATAACCTTTAAAATTTTACTTTTTATCTAGCACTTAATAAAAAACCATTTTTTCTTTAAAGGCTCTTTATAACTTATAACCTTTAAAATTTTACTTTTTATCTAGCACTTAATAAGAAAAAATGGTTTTTTATTAAGTTTATAAAAGTTGAAACTAAGTTTTGGGGGCCTAGGACGCGGCCTATTGGTAAATCCGGCCCTGACCACATCCTTCACGATTGTTAATCTCATCAGGCCCATAGTGGGCATTGGAATAACTCATCGCTTAGTACCAACTTGATGGAAGGCTGTTACACCACACAGAAAAAAACATACGTTAGTTACGTTACTGAATCTCATGAGAGATTTTTATTAAACCAAAGTGATGCACTTTTTTTGTGGGGGCCGCATCATAAATTTGTCATGGGCCCAAATATCTCTCTCGCCGACTCTGTATTTGAAATAATTATATTTAAGGAAAATTCAATAATACACGCTTTTATAAAACGAGTTAATCTTTTCTTTCCTTCTTTGTGTAATTAGGCAATAATTTTTTAATTATTCAAGAAGTGTAGTCTAATCTTTTTTTTAGGAATGGAAAACAGTTATGCTTATTTTTTGAAACACAACAGAGCTTGACTGCAAGTGATTCATTCCAAACTTCTGATTTTGTTATTCTAACTATATATACTATCGTGGAATTGATATCTTATTCCAATACGATTGACAAAATAAACAAAAACAAGAAACATCAATTAATAACCCATCACATAAAGTAATTAATATTATGCCAGTTAAATGGTAGCTCTGTATATTGCAGGTTAGGCTATAAGTACAGTAAAAAGGGGACAGTTATGAATAAAATTATGAAAAAATAAGCACAGAGTGAATAAAATTTTATTTTTTTGACAAAGATTGAATCTTGTTGTTAACTTAGTATTCTGAGTGGAAAGTAGTGACAAAGTGGAGAGAGTAAATAAGCTCTGCAGGTGTGAGCAGCCTGTGGAAGAGGGGTCCAACCGGTTTGTGGAGGACAGGGATCAACGGAACAGATCCAGAATACATAAATTTTTCAAGAGATGGGACCAGAGTGAAAAGCTGAAGAATTTCCACGGGATCCACTAAATAAATATTACATCAGACAAACAAGCTGAGAACGGTCCAGAATACATAAATTTTTCAAGAGATGGGACCAGAGTGAAAAGCTGAAGAATTTCCACAAGATCCACTAAATAAATATTACATCAGACAAACAAGCTGAAAACAGAATGAATAAAATTATGAAAAAATAAGCACAGAGTGAATAAAATTTTATTTTTTTGACAAAGATTGAATCTTGTTGTTAACTTAGTATTCTGAGTGGAAAGTAGTGACAAAGTGGAGAGAGTAAATAAGCTCTGCAGGTGTGAGCAGCCTGTGGAAGAGGGGTCCAACCGGTTTGTGGAGGACAGGGATCAACGGAACAGATCCAGAATACATAAATTTTTCAAGAGATGGGACCAGAGTGAAAAGCTGAAGAATTTCCACAAGATCCACTAAATAAATATTACATCAGACAAACAAGCTGAAAACAGTTATACATCATCAAATAACAGAATAATCCTGGCATCACTAAATTATTCTAAATTTAGTTAAGGCTATTATTTGTGTAATTTCTTATTAATTACAAACTTCTGTTAAATAATGAATTTTAAATCTATAATTAAAAAATGAATTTTTGATGGCCTATTGTGAAATATATAACAGTACATAGTAATGTTTTTTGCACTAGTTTTAAACACAGCTATTATTTAACAACTGGGATATAAAAAAAAATATCGGAAGATAAATTTATTTAAGTTACTATATACTAGAATAAAGCTTCATTATTACTGAAACGTAAAATTCTTATTTAAATATTCTAAACATAGCAAATGAAAAGTTGTAAATCATACTGAAAGTCATCATCAGAATGCAAATCTAAGATTAGATTGTTAATAGAATAAATCAAAAATCATAAGACTACTGATCAGTATACATTTCAAGTACATAAAAAATTATTATAATCAGAAAATATGCAGAGTTTATATTTCAGAAAATAACAACTTAATGACTATATTGTTACCTTTTTCTATAACTTTGGATTTATGATATAAACAAAATTTAGATATTTCAATGAAACTATACAAATTTGCATATTAAAAGCAAGAGAGTGATATAAATGAAACTGCATAAAGTTATTCATAAAAATTATTATTATTTTAATCAATGATGATGTGACAATTCGCATTAAAACTTAGAATAATGAATGTTTACATTCTAAAATCGCATTTAAAATATCATAAATAGAAATTATAAAAATAATCTTTTTATAAACACTTCTTGTATATATATACTTGAAATGTTTAAACAAAAACAAATTTTCTTTTACCAAAGACATTTCAACAGCTTTTATCTGATGAATTGACTATTTATCAATTTCAGTCCTCATCATAAATATTTATATCATTGTGACATCAAAAATTGAGAAAGAGCAGATACAAACTTGCATTATAAAACATTTTCAAGTATGTTTTGAAATCTGGTCTTATTAACAAGTGCAAAAAATTACATTTAAGATACATGAATAAGATTCATTTTACATATTTCTGATTTTTCTTATTCCTCTTGTTCTCGAACTATATATTATATATATGATATGATAATTTATATCATATCACACAGATTAAATGCCATCAATTTACATAAAACAACATAGTAGAGTTCCAATTATGCAACATTATGGTAAAACAAAAAACTTTTTTTAATTCTGATCAGGAATGATTAAAATCCTAAAAAATCATCCAAAAGCATTTTTCTGATCACTTTACAAAAAAATACTGTGAATTATGGAATTAAACTAAATTTAATCTACACTTGTTGTGCAGTCATCAAATTAACCTGCAATTTTATTTTTGATATATAATCTTTAATAATCAAGACTACTGCACAAATTCACTTTAATTTAATTATATAGAGTTGTGCTCAAAAGCATTGCATCATCCTGTTACAATACAATAAGATCTCTCTTTGATGATGTAATGTGCCATTGATAATTTTATCATTCAACAGAAGGCTATAAATAAAAATGCAATAGTGATGAATGCAATAATCCATATCAATATGAGATTGCTGTTCTTATAATAGCTGAATATCTGCAACTAATGCCTCATAAGTATAATTAATATTAGAACAATTTGTTGCAACAACAGTTAATAAATTATTGCTGCTAATATTGCAAATTAATTATTTAATTATATCAAAATTGATACAATTAAATAATTAAGTTGCTTGATACTTGTTTGTTAAGTTGCTATTATGCTTGATAGACATTTTATTATTATTATTCTACTGAAGGATGTCAATGGCTTTAGAGGAAACAGTATGAAAAATTATATGAATGTTTTTTGATATTTAAATTATGAGCATCTGAATAAGATACTTTTCAATTAAAAACATGTCAATTTTTTCAATTTAAAAAAATTTTAAGCATTAAGATAGTGAAATAATTAAAATGCTTTGTAAAACTACATGCAGTTATTTAACAATAGTAGTTAGATTATAGTTTTTCAATATGGCAGAACTTCCATCAAATATTACTGCATCATAAATCAGACAAATTTCAAATAAGAAACTTCTAATTGATCATTTAATAAATATAAATTACACAAAACAGAATATATCTCTTCATTTTGATAGATATGAGTGCTAAAATTGATAATTTTTTTTTAAAAGTAAGACCAAATTTCAAAAATACTTGAAAATGTTTTAGAATATAATTTCGATTTGAAAAAAGTAGATTTTAAGTTACAACAAAATCAAACAATTATTATTAATTCAATGAACACTTATATATACACAGTAGTGAGCTATGAAAATTTTAACAAAGGCTCACACTTTATCTTATAAAAATAAAATATCAAATTCTAATTAAATGTTTTATGTTTACAAAAACAGAAAATACAAATAATTGTGAATGCATAAGAAAACATTTTAAAATAAAAATTTTTTAATTTAAATTAAAAAAAAAAAAATCACAAAATATTGCATTAAGTCCCTACTGAGTTGGTCCCTACTCACCTACCCTGCTTCAGAGGGCATATCGCCACTATTCGAGATGTACATTCAAATACACAAATACGAGGAAGAGAAAGACTAATGTAAGTCAAAGTATAATTATGACACGCAAGTCGTGTTTTTCTTGGAATAAATAAACAAGAAATCAAAAAGAACAAGGACTCGCAAATTAAAGGCAGATTTAACAAAGGGCTTGTGTGAGCCCCCTACAGCTCACCACTGTATATACATCAATGCTTTATTGATAATATTACTATGATTATTTTTATTTTTTTAATAAAAATCCTTCCAAGAAATATACAGGCAATCAATCCCTGACTTATGTAGATTTATACTTACATAAAAATTTCCTGACTAAAAACAAATATATACTTCAAGAGATATTTTTTTTAATTTGCAGAGATAAAATTAGGAGGAAATGCTTGTATCATTTATCAAATGTATGTTTTAGTTAATGAGCAAGGCCCAGATCTGAATCTCTCCTGAAAATTGAAGATATGGGATTCTGAATTGAATCCAAATCCTTGAAGATAGTAAGAGACTGCTTTATTATGTGATTTCTGTGCTCTTCTTTAATATAACTATTTTCACTGTTATATCTTTGTGACACAGTCTAGAGTACTGTTTTAGTACTGTATAGGGTATGCTCCAACATACATACATTTTGATTTACATGAGGTTTTGATGAACAACCCATCTATGAGTTGAGGATTGCCTATTTAATAATTCACATCTAAGTTTAAAAAAGTAATGACACTTAAAAATTTCAAATGTCTATTATGAAATCATGGAGGAAAATTGATTTTTATAACTTGGACTAATAAAGAACACATTTCTTAAAATGCAAATGCTCCATGATGTTTGGTTCCTGAGATAATTTATGGATGGACAATAGCAAGCCAATCTCATTATTGTCTTAAGATGGCTTTAAAAAATAAATATTTAGTACACTTAGTTCTGATAAAGTTAAAAAATTTATTTACTAAAACAATATACGGTAATCCTTTTCTCTGATTCATACATAAACAAATTTCAATTTAAAATAATTTTTATACACTAAGATTATTTCTAATTACAAAATTGATAAACCCTTTGATCAAAAAATTAAACAAATTTCAATTTAAAATAATTTTTATACACTAAGATTATTTCTAATTACAAAATTAGGTTTGATGATAAACCCTTTGATCAAAAACCGATCCATTGATTTTTCCTCCTCATTTAGTACTGATGCTATTTTGGGAATTCCGTGAATAATAATGATTAAAGTTGATCATTGGTGAAGATTTAATGCTGTAAGCTCCCCAACTTGTAAAAATTGGCATGCAAATTATTTAAAAATTCATTTTTATAAATTAAATATATAGTACAATGCAGTTCTGAAATTTTACACACAGTAGTATTATATAAAACATTACTGTAACAATAGCTATGATTACTATTGAGAGTTAACTCTTAATAGTACAGCTATTGTCTATCATAATAATTATTGTAATATGATGTAAATTATATATTTTAATTTGCATTATGATAGTTATATTGTATTTCACTAACCCCTTATAGATAGGCTATATATAATGTTTTTTAATTTTTACCTTAATAACTATAAAATATGCATAAAAACAGAAATCTTCAGCAGCTTAAAAAAGCTGAAAGACTGATTTTTAAGGATTGATACATTCACAGCAGAGGATTATGAAAGCAATATTATTTTATATTAAAAATAATTAAATATGTAAATAAATTTATATAAAATTTGATTTATGTAACATTAGCCTTAAGTCAGGGAGCTTCTACAATAATAAAATGACTGTCAAATCTTTTTGGATAAACTTAGAATTAATCTGTAAATTAATACAAATTTTATATAATTTATACTTTTGTTAATTCAACTTTAATTTATAAGGATATGTTCATCAGTATTCAAAAAACTGATATTTTACATTCTACTTTAATATTTAAAATATTATAGCATTATAGAAATGGTAAATAATTATTTTTCCTTTAAAAATAAAAATTAGTCCATATATTGTATATGGTATATAACTTTTTACAAAATTAAAATATTGTAATATGTGCAGGGCCACCAAGAGAAATTTTCGGGCCCACGACAAGTTTGTTGTACAGGCCCCATTTAAAAAAGTATATCACTTTGGTTTAATAAAAAAAAATTGTATAAAACATTACATATTTATTTAAAGTGTATAGTAAATTCAAAATTCGATATATTATATACCATGTTATATATAAAATAGTTTATTTTGGCATGACTGCTTTGGGTGGTAGACAGTATGCTTTAGCGGCAACCTGCTAACTGTCAGACACATCAGACTGTTTTCAATGCTGTGCCGGTAACAAAAGTTTCAAATGTCACCCTCTCGGCGGCCCTGAATGTCCGCACATTTTCTGAAAGAACATTGGTATTCAGTACCAATACGAAAATAAGTTAACTGAAGAGAATACTAAGAAATAACTAGTTTTAATATTTCCTTAAATGGGAAATAAAAAATTAAACAACTTTGTCAGTTATTTTCATTGGCAGAACTGGCAAACAATACTTGATTATTGTTCCAATAAAATTAAAATTTATTTTGAATATTCAGATGATCCTTAATTTACCATCTCTTATTCATATGACAACAATGCAGTAGGTAAGTCCTGTAATTGGTAAATGCAATTTATATGCATTAGTCTACCATGACTACCTGGTATACTGATAGCATCCATTTTGTATCTGGTTCTTTTGACTGTGTGTATTTTTTTTTTACAATCTGTATTATGATATAATGAATAATGATGGTATTATCAATTTATATATTTCTTACTTGCAATCATTATTTTACAACTTCAAACAAAACTCTCATAAATTAAGAATAATCTGTACTATTATTGAATTTTACATTACCCTATATAATCCTACATATGATATATAAAAGGATCTATTATACAAAGAATTATATAGTGTGTTCATTTAAACAAAATTCATTTTTATAATACAACAGAATTCTAAGTACAGTAACAAATAAAATTAGTTTGCATTGCTTTTCCTTTGAATTAAAAAAATGGCAGTTTAACAGAATAATTTAATAAAGAAATATTAACAAGTTTACCAAAACATTTTTGAGCTTACTTTATCTATCAATTGTATAGAAATATAAAACATAATTTAAAAATTAAATAAAAACTTAAAATTAATAATCACATAAAACAAAAATACATAAGATTGAATTGATTTATAGAATGACATTATCATGCAGAAATTCTTCTAGGTTCTAGCAAGTAATTGATATCTGGCTATTTTAAAGAAAAAACTATACATTTAGAAATAAATGTATCTGTCACTTTCACTAAAAAAAGATTATATCCTCTTTGACTAATCTTGATAGATGTACCATATCATATAAGCACTGCTGCTATATAATGTAGTAATATGAACACAGAAAAACAAACAGAAGACGTATTATAGTGGCAATATATTAATGAACACTGAAAAGTCAGTAATTCTGGAATTTTTATCGATTAATGAAGATAAATATATTGCAATGTCAATATAATATAAAGAGTCTGCATTTAATGCAACCTTAATTTTATATTATATCAAAAATTTTTATTTTAATTCCAGTCTTCTAAACATACCTTTGAATTAATTAGTTTAGAAAATTAAAGTTTTATTAAATTACTCTATTAAATTTTAAGTGTGCTAGTGTTTTAATATGTTAATATATTTCAAATCATTTCTTTATAATAATTTTCAGTAACTAACTTATTTGAAATGTTTTCATTATTTAAACTCATTTCAAACAATTTATTTCTCAAAGTGAGGTAAAAGTTTTTCAAATTCTATTGAAACTTGTTTTCCTGAAAGGATTTTGCATTCTTAGTAGTGAAGATATTCTATATTAAAACACAGGAAAAAATTGAGCACTTTCAAAAACTGTTAGAAATATATAAAATTTCAAAATAGTAAAAATCCATATTTTCTTTTATATATTAAAAAATATTATCATTCAATAACAAAATAGTATCATTGGAAGTGTTTGTTAAGTAAATAGTCTTTAAAATGATGAAAACTCATATCTTGTGTCTATCTAACTCAATGAATTTAACAAAGAAGAAATATACCATTAGTATTTGATAAATTACTCATTTCTCTGTATATTATACTGATGCTAAATGTTTAGGCTTTACAAATTCATAACACCTATAATAAACGAAAAAACAGCATATAGTATATATATATACAAATTTATTGAGTAAGATGCAGAACCACTTCGATATGGTCAAACAATTTGTACATTCTTTTGGGCAAAAAACATCAAATTTAAAAATTTAAAGGAAATATCAGATTTAATGATTTACCAAGCTATAATTTGCCACATCTTTCTAAGGGGTACACAAAATACTAATATACAAATCTTTTATATTAATGAACATAGCAGAAATAAGCAATTCTGGCCTTTTTTTGGATAAATGTGGATGAAATGTTCACGAACCAGTGCAGATATACAAATAGATTACAAAGCTAGAACTTATCAGAGAATTAAAACATTGACTAGCAATGCATGCACTTTCTAAATACTGTTAGTATTTATGCCAACAATAATTTAACATGATTTCGGTCATGTAAAATGCACAAGATATCTACATATGGAATGACACAAAAACAATATCAATACAATCACTGATATTGAAGGTATGTTACAAAAAGTGTGGTAAATAAAATGTCTTTTTTAGTTTTGTTGACAGTGAAAACAAAATTGCAAAAGTGGCATGGAGATAAGTTTTTTTTCATTCTTTTTTGTTTTTTTAAGTTACAAAATAAATTTTGTTAGATTTGCTCTCACCTAAAGCATTCTTAACAACTTAAAAATATTTTGATACACGTTTTGTACAGTATGGAATATATTGAATATGCATCATTTGGTCATAAGACAACTATCTATATAAGATAAATTAATATTCCCCGTCCCAATTCACCCCTTCTTATGTTTTTAAAATAAATCTGATTGGGCAGATTAACCATTACAATATTTGTCATCACAAAATATCATCATCTTAAACCTATAACTATCTGTACCTAATTGTACAGAAAGAGATTTGTATAGGGCACATAGAGTTTTAACTCTTAAAAAGCCTGAATTCAAACTGGATTTTCTACCCGGTGTTTAGTAGAAATTGGAGATGATGGGTCTTGTGTGACAAAGTGAATCCCATCTGAACTTAATATCAGTTGATGCTATAATGGATCCGTGTCTTGCATCAGAGGCTGCATTCCATCAGTTCGTTTATGGATTATATCATAATGAAATAAGTCTGACGTGCTAGCTGCTGGTGATACTGATGTGTGTGTGCTACTTCGGTGGTGGTGGTGGTGGTGGTGGTGATGGTGGTGATGAGTAGGGGATCTTGCCCCATTGCAGTTGTGCGAATCAGGAATGAAGGCAGCCACAAGGAGTGCTAATATCACAAGAAAAGCACCAAATACAAAAGGTGGTCCTGGTATAAGCTGAAGAAAAATCAACATTATTTTACTCATATTATAAAATTGATATCTTAGCATTAAGAGTGATTACCTGTGTTTCTTCTGGATAAACATAGGTGCCGTTAATGACCTCATGCAGCCGGCTATGTTTGGCAGTGGCATGGCTGATGGCATCTTCACTTAAGTCAACATGAAAGAGATAGAATATGAATCCATAAACGGCAGGTCCCAAACCATTACATAATCCTCTCATTCCTGTTATCATTCCTTGAACTAAACCTATTAAAATTTTATGAAAATTAAAAATATTTCAATATTTCAAAATTATTTCATGAATTTAATAAGATAATTTTACCTTGTTTATCTGCATCTGCATGCAGTGATACAAAAGCACTTATAGCTGGATATGTAATGCTAGAAACAGATGCTAAAACACCTGCGGCCCACATCATCCTTCAAAATAATAATTATATAAATTAATAATAATAGTTTTAAAATTTAATTTTGCTATCAATATATTACTCTTACCATGTTTGAGATCCAAAGCCATACCACATCAATTGTAGCATCTCAAATAATAATCCTATCATGATAGTATGTTTACTGCCAACAGTTTTCATCAACATAGTCAAAACTGCAGTCTAAAAAATAATGAATGCATCAATCAAAATTTTAAAATATTATGTTTAATTAAATAAATTTAGCTTACTTGTGCAATCACAGACAGTAACCCAACAACAGCAATAAAAAGAGCTACTTCATCAGCAGAAAATCCCATAACCTAAAAATTTTTAAAATATTGTATTTAAAATTATTTATTACATAATGTAAATATATATGACTATTTTTATATATCATTTACATTTAAACTTTTAGCTAGAAGCTGTAACATACCAGCCGAAGATAAACAAAGAAACATGAATATTGACCAGCTTCTGGTAGATAGGATAAAAACACTGTGATACATAACATAAGGATCATGTGATCTTTTCCAACTTTCCTCAATGCCTAAATTTATAAATTTGCACTGTTTAAGTTAAATCTAAATTTATCATATAAAAATTCATATCAGTATTATTCAATGTATACTTACAGCAAATGGATCAGCTTGTTCCCAAGATATTGGAGCACCCCAAGAAGCAGGCCTCACTTTTTCAGGAAGCGATTCAGGTACAGCAACCATGATGAAGAATACATCTAGTAATGCTACTGCAGATGCCAAGGCAACAACCAAGTTATCACTATATGCACGTCCCAAATATGCACCTAATGCAGGGCTAGTTACCAAACTGGCAGCAAATGTAGCAGAAACCTAAACATTTATAAAAACATTATTCTTTTCAATTATATTTAGTAACTTTGAAATTTCTTGAAGTTTTTCTCATATCAATAGCTTTCAATTTTAACTTTTATTACAAATATATAGAATAGTCATGTAAATAATATTTTTAAAAGTTGCATTTTAGTTTTGTCTTTACTAATGTCTGTGCAAAGAAGAATTTTTTCAGAGAATTACTTCTATTATATTATTATTTTATCTAATTATATCATAATTATATTGTAATAATGCTAATTTAGAGAAGTAACAGAATGAAATTATTTCATTTTTTGGGATTTAGTTAAAAATGAAAATTGTGGAAATCATAACTTAAATTATTAAACATTAAATGAATGCAAATATCGTTATCTTCTTATTTATACAGTTTAAAGGTGGCGATAGAAATATAGCTGATTTAGCAGAAATGAAACATGCAAAAACAATACTAGTTGAAAATCACTGCTCATACCAGTTTAAAAATTGCATTTTGGATTTTGATACTGCTATTCAGTTTGTATAGATTACAAACTGATCAATGTGTGTTTCATTATATTTTTTTATCAACTAAAGTTTTTCGCATGTCTTTTTCTACTTATCAGTTACACTTTACTGCCATTACCATAACCTATTACATGCCATCAATTATTAAAATTTCACCTAAAAATTAAAATCATCATATCTCATCTAATTTGCATCAAAATCTTTTGAAATTTTTACAGTTTATTATGTTTTTCTATTCTCTTTCTAACAATATAAGTATTTTTTTTATTTTGCTTTTTCAGAAGTTTTCATTTCATATATGAGATTGCCAAAAAAATACAATTTTTTTTAATATGAAGATTTAGCCAACAATCAAAATAATTGTTATCTTTGGATAGCAACTAGTCTTCTAAATAAAACATGCCATGAATAAAGAAAATCAAACCATATTTCAAAAACAAAATGAACAGAAAAAAAGCTATAAAAACAATCAATATGTAAATTTTGATTAAGAAATATTAAGATATGTCATATAATTTATTGAAATATTGTCATTATTATTGATAATTTATTGGTGTGTGTGTTTATGTTTTTCCTCAATTTCAATATATTTTAAATTTAATATTTTATAAATTTTTGGGATTATATCAAAAACCAAATGTAAACAAATAAAAATCATCTCTCATATATAAACAGCTATAATATTCTTTACTTTGTTTTTATTGGGCACCCCAATGGGTAACTCATTCCATTCTCCATATCACAGTTCCCAGAGTGTAGTAGACTTGGCAAGAAAAGCATGAGAATGGAGTGGTAATAAAACAATAAGAGTGAATTAAAAGTGCCATGCCCCTTTTAATGGAAGATCTTTGTTTATATTAATATTTTCTCATTTTTGACAAAAATACAATAAAAATGAAATAAAAACTCAATGATTAATAAAAAAGAAATATTGCCTGTTTTATATAATTTTTGTATTATATTATTTTTTTAAATTTTATGATTTTACAGTTCATACTATAAAAAAATTAATTTTTGCAAAAATTAACTTTATTTCAACATATAATCAGAACAACATACACACAGCAGAATATGGAGAAAGAAGGGAAGAAAAAGTGAATTAAACAGGCAATATTTCTTTATTATGTTGAGGGTTGCCAGATAGATTGAGTAATTCCAAAAAAAAAAAAAAAAAAATAATAATAATAATAATAAGCAATGAAATAAATTTTCATAAAAACCATTTAAAAAAAATTCAGCCAGAAAACACAAGAATTATCACCAGAAAATCTTTATGGTCCGTTTTTGAAAATAGTAAACATAATTACAATAAACCAATTAAGATCTGTAAAATTGCAGTTGTAAAATTCTATTCTTTGTTCCTGCCACAGGTGACAAATGCCATCAATGACATGCAAGAGATTAAAGACTATTACATTATTTTAATTTCTTTAGATTGATAAATCATTATTTAATTATAAACTATTGATTTTGTTGGCCTTTACTTGATTTTATTGTGGTCAATTTGCATTGCAGAGAACAGAACTTCTAATTTTAATATAATGTCTATAGAAAATTGATTCTTGGTTTATGAGTTATTTTATGAACAATTTACAGGTCAAAATTAACTTTTAAATCAAACTATCTGTATATTTATTAATAAGTATTCAAATCTCAAAAAACAATAAACATGAAATGGATATAATGACATAGGGTTCTATATTTAAACTGCTTTTTTACAAAGAAATATTAATACACAAGCATTAAATGCAGTAACAGAAATTTATTCTAAAAAGAAACATTTTCAATCCATATTGGATCCGCTTCAGCTTCTAAGGGAATACAATTTAAAAATATTTCAGAGAGTAATAAAAATAAATTATTTGTAACAAATAAATATCATAAAGTATTAAACATGGACACATTTATAAATATAGCAATAAAATCAATATTAGACTAGCTTGCGATCACGACCACGATTGACGACTTGCACAAACATGCACATTGATCACAACTGGCTTCATGATTTTTCATATCAACCAATAGCAACTGTGTAAACAACAGCCAATAAGAGCTGATGTAGCATACAGCTCTTAACAGATGGCCAAATGCCTCCTTTCTATTGGCTATCGTAATGACATAGCCACTGTGACTACAACAATATTGAATATTGCCAAATTGAATATTGTCATGATTGCAGCCAACAGTAGTGGAGCGAGGCCTGATGGGATTGTTTCTATAGCAACAATCATGATCGCAGTCGCAAGTTCAAATGTGAATCCAGCCTTAATTGTTCATAACATATAATCCTATAATTCCATGCATTAGAGAATGATGTATTTAAATGTAAATAATTCAGCTCAATTTCAAAAGTGGAAAATATACTTTAATAAACTTGAAGATCTTTGAGCTTTACTGAGTCATCTTCAGCAAATCATACATAATATATGATTTGCTGAAAATGGCTTAGTAAAGCTGAAAGATCTTCAAGTTTATTAAAGTATATTTTCCACTTTTGAAATTGAGCTGAATTATTTACATTTAATGATGTATTAACCTGTTCATTAATGACATTTGCATGTATCTCCTTTCTGTTATTACTAATGATTCTTGCAAATATGAATGCTTTCATTCATAACCTGTTCTTATAACTTCAGCTCCTTCCCAATTTATATCCAGATTGTATTTATAAAATCTCTTAGTAAGAGATGTATTCAAAAATGCCTCCATAATATCTTGTTGATGTTCATTAATTCTTTGTGAGAGATTTCTAGCTATTATACCAATATATTTTTCTCACTAACCTATTTTTATAGTCTTATTAAAGATAGGAATCTTATAAACTCTAGATTTTTGTATAGAATATGGCTTTTTATCATTTCTAAATGCAGAAAATAATGTCTTATTTCTTCTGGGTGCTAATGTTACCCCCCCATTTTTCAGCTATTTCTCTAAGTGATTTATATATAGCCATTTCATAGGATTAGTGCTATAATTGGGAAGGAGCTGAAGTTATAAGAACAGGTTATGAATGAAAGCACTCATATTTGCACGAATCATTAGAAATAGCGAAGAAAGGAGATTGCACGCAAACTCATTAATGAACAGATTAGTACATCATTCTCTAATGCATGGAATTATGGGATTACCTATACATTATGACAATTAATATTGGTTTTACCACTATATTTATAAATGTGTCTATGTTTAATATTTTAATTATGATATTTATTTGTTATAAATATTTTTTATTTTTGTTACTCTATGAAATATTTATAAACTTTTACATAAATAGCAATGCAATAACTAGAATGATATTTAAAGTCTCGAATTTTTAAAATTTTAAATTTGTATTCTATTAGAAGCTGAAGAAGATCCAATATGGATTGAAAACATTTCTTTTTAGAATAAATTTTTGTTACTGCATTTAGTGCTTGTGCATTGATATTTCTTTGGATATAACGACATTGAAAAATCACTATTAATTATTAATTATTATTGTAAATTTAACTTACAAGTCCATATGCTGCACTTCTTTCTTGTTCCTCTGTGACATCTGCTACATAAGCAAATACAACAGAAAATGTTACAGCAAAGACTCCAGAAATTGATATCATAGCAAAATACCACCTGAAAAAATAAAAAAAAATTATAATAATAATAATAAATATATATATATATAGAAATAGATATAATATGATTTTGCATACATACCAAGTATTTAATTTCATAAGAGGTATTGGAGCACAGGTAAAGAAAACCGTAAGGAGAAGAAATAATTTTCTTCCCCAGACATCAGAAAGTGCCCCAATTAAGGGAGCACTCAAAAATGATAAAAGACCCTATAAAATGATATGTTTATATGAAAATTAACAACATAATTTTTTTCAATAATGAAATTATACACACTTACTTTAATACCCACAATTAACCCATTCATCAAAAACGTATGATTAGGAAATGTTTCATTTAGTACCTAAAAATAAAATAAATTAGTTCAAAAGTTGTGTCTAGATCATTTATTTGAAAAATATTCTTTTATGAAGACATATATAAATATTAAAATTATAACGACCATTAACAAAATATATAACACACAGGACTTATATAATGAACTGCTCAGATGTATTTAATCTGAGACTTAATATATATTGTGTCTCCCCAATCTAAAATTTTTTGCATAAGTACAATATATATTAGTTAACTAACTAAATATCTATAAAATATTCAGTTTTGTAAAAAAATTGCAGTTATACAATCTCAAAAATTTTGTTTGTTAAGGTAAATTTTTATATATTATATAATGTTGAAGTACAATATAAAATTTCTTGTTATATTTACTAAAATATCATAATTTAATAATGAAAAATATAACTTTTATTATGAAGATAAATAACATTATTGAGATTATTATGAATTACATTATTACTATGAATAGTTGGTTTTCTTAGAATTGATATGAACCAAATAAAAATATATTAAAAAATTCTACACAAGTATCTTTAATTGGAACATTAAAACCAATATTCTATAGGAACTACAAAATTTTTAAATTTCAAAATAAACAGATGAGTTATATTTAATAGTTAAAAAAAAATTTGAATAAATTTTGTTTAATCAAAAGTCACAACAATATCTTTTTTTTAGTCCTTATGTTTTCATAAAGTTAATAAGATGACTTGAAAATCCTCTTAACAGTACTAATTTATTCTATAATAAAATTTAATGAAATTCATATATTGGAAAAAAAAAATTTTAATTCAATTACTTTGATATAATTAAATAATAAATGAATTTTGTGATAATTGCATAATTCTTCTTAATAGGAATAAATAGGAATTGTGAAATTGTAGTTTGAAATCTGCAAAGACTTCAAACTACAGATTAATCATAATCAATGTTTTTTAAAAATATATATAAATAGATAAATTTTTGTTTAATCAGAACTTACATCAATATGTTTTTAATTAAAGCACAAAATATAGGTAGGCCTCGATTAGTGCGAATAATTGGTTCCACGAATTTCTCGCACTAATCAAATTTGCACTATTAGAAGTATTAACTATATGTAAAATATGGTAATTGGTTCTTGCTTTGAGATTCCAGCCATTAGCTAACTTCACAATGAATAACCACAATACTAACTTAACACTAACTGTTTAAGAAATATTTACTTTCATATTTTACATCGTTGTTCATCATCTAAATTAATAACTTACCAGGAATTGTGTCTCATACCATCATCAAACCAACTGCAAAATCAAAACCAAAATAGCGAATCGAAAGTGGAAGTTGAGCACCTCTTTTATGTCCCTCAATCACATCCATTTTTTGCTGTAGCGTAATCACTAAACTCTTCTTTTTTAGGTTTCCTGTTTTATTGTCAAAAGTGTTCTTCCTTTTATCCATTTTGATACTTTTTAAAAGAGAAAATTCTGTACTATACTGTATGTATATGATAGCAAAGCTAAAAAATAGTACAGTAATGTTAAACAGTTAACGGTAAAAAGCCCATCTTTCTGATGTTTCACCCCTTCAAAGCCAAGTGACTGTTCTTGGACCGCTCCTCGTCCGGTTTTACTAACTGAAAATTAACGGTAATTTGTTAATTGACATCATAAAAGGAAACGGAGCTTTGTTAGTAAGACTGATCTATGCTTACAACTCGCATTAATCGAATATTTGCTCGCACTAACTGAAAAACGGTATCATTTTTATAAGTCGCACTAATCGAAATCGCATTATTTGAACTCTCACTAATCGAGGCCTACCTGTACTTTATTTCATCTATAAACAGGCATTAACACTAATGCGAATAATTTAAAATTATTCCTCTATTGATTTCTTTTAAATATGCTTAAACTTTCATAAAAGAAATATATTTTTGTTATGATGAGTTATTTTTATTAATACTATAACAATTACGATTAATTATATATATATATATATATATCGCACTAACTGAAAAACGGTATCATTTTTATAAGTCGCACTAATCGAAATCGCATTATCTGAACTCTCACTAATCGAGGCCTACCTGTACTTTATTTCATCTATAAACAGGCATTAACACTAATGCGAATAATTTAAAATTATTCCTCTATTGATTTCTTTTAAATATGCTTAAACTTTCATAAAAGAAATATATTTTTGTTATGATGAGTTATTTTTATTAATACTATAACAATTACGATTAATTATATATATATAAAATAATATTTACATTATGATTCAAAATTATGTTATGCATATTTTATCAAAAATATTCTTCTTTCCTACTAAAAATAGTTTTTGCATTCTTATTAATGGACCTATATATAAATAGCTGTTTCATATTTTTGAAATTTTTTGTTTGAAGCATATAAAAACACTTCTCATGCATTATTATAAATTTTCTAAATGAAGAAAAAAATTTGAGGTTTCGTATTTAATGGTTTATCAAATCATTGATTTAAAAAGCAAGATAATGAATATGAATACAAAAAATTACTCACAGGTTTTAAATTTTATAACAACCTTATGTAACATTGAATGCAATTACTATGGAAACATAGACCAATAAACATAAAATTTTAATGAACTTGGTAGCTAGTGCTATAAAAAAAATATAATCTCTTGAATGCTAAAACTCATTTTATTGATAAATATATTTTTATGGCAAATATAATCATTTACTTCTAACAACTATTTTTATCTTCTTTTTTCTTATCAAATATACATTGCAATCAATAAATTTTTCTATCATTCAAATTGAAATATTTTCTCTCTTAATATTTTTGAAAATAATTCTTTAGTATATTCAATTGAAAATATAAATTTTTAATTTTTTCTCAATTTTCTCAGTTTTTCATTGAGAAATATTTGTTATTTAAAGTTTATTTTTTCTTTGTAATATTTCATAATCACTTATCATTACTATTTTAGAAAACTACCAATAACAATAAAATATCTAACATATATATTTGTAAACTATGATATTTTGAGTTTTTTTTAGAAATAAAATGATTTTTTAAAATTTTAATATAAAAAACAAACAATAGTTAAATATGAATTTATTATTGATAAATATTTAAGTTATGCATTAACCAAGTTTCAATTAAAAGTATATTTTTAGTTTTTAGTCAAATTTCTATATTTTGCTATGTAAATATTTTTTCATCAGAAAAAATAAATTTTTCTTATGAAGAAATTTTAATTATTTTTTTCCAATACACAATTTTCACTCAACCATTTCATTTCAATTCAAGAATACTTCCAGAAACATCTATGATATTTCATATAATAAAGAAATTCACTTAAAAAAAAAAAAGAAGTGTTTATATAAAATTCACTAAATATATATTCTGGAAAAAGTCTGAAAGTGATCTATTCTACATAGAATCTTATGAAAATAATAAAAAGAAATCAGATCCATCAATTTTTACAAAGAATGCAATATTTTCAGCAAAGTCATTTTTTGCCTTCTCATCTCTACTAACTAAATTTTCAAATAAGGCAAATTCTAGCATTCAATGGAAATATAATCAGCTAAAATTTCATTTTTAATTATATCTATGTATGATTTTTATAAATTTAGTAAAAAAAGTCCATTTATTTTTACTGTTAAGTTCTTTAACAAATGTAGCTATATTATATACCCTTGCATTTTCTTTAATGCTACCTGCATAAAGAATTGACTGAGATGAAGTATATATTTTCATCCCTGCTTTCATGCAAAGAACAATTGTCATTTATTCTCTACTACTGCAAAGTAATTCTTTAAAAAATATTTTCAATATTTTGCCTTTTGATGTGAGAAACATAAGACTTATGGTATTATGTCTATGGGAAATCCTGCTCAAAATTTCAGTCATTAGATTTACAACCAATATTACTATCCATATTTAACTGCTAAAAACTTCATATAATAACAAACTAGAAAAACAAGCACTCTTTGCAGTATAGTACTCTACTTAACTTTTATTAAGATACAAACGTTTTCGATGCACTTTGCATCCTCTTCAGGTACACAACACTTTCACTTAATCAAATCTAGAGACTTTTACAATATTGAGTCATTCCAGAACAATTAATTTAAAAATTATTCTATTTTCACTATTCCAATTCTAGAACAAGTATTTCAAAATTATTCTATTTTCACTACTCCAATTCTGGAATTACTAATTTAAAATTTAAACATTTAAATCTTTCCAACTATAATATTACTTAATTCATTAACTTTTACATCAATTAACTTATGAACATATACAGTATTAAATACAAATGAAAAAGAAAAAACACAAAAGTACTTATTAAACATATTATTTCCTCCCTCTACCATTAATTAATAATCTCTTTTTCCTTCCTCTTTTTTCAGCATGTACTTCCATGCTGCAGGGGGCTCCCAGTTCAATCTATCATTAATTAAATTTTTGTTTCTCTTCCTCTTCAGAATTTCTATGGACTCAGCTATCACTGATTGTGCACTATTCTCTATTGGCCTAATTTGCTTCACATCCTTCCATTCTATATTAATGTCATTATTATATGCTTCTATAGCTAATGATGTCGTCAGTTTAGCATATTCAATGTCCCTTTTATGTTCATCCAGGCATTTTGCAATAGTTCTATTAGTTACCCCTACATACCCAGAACATACTTTTGTTTGTGTGTCTGTTATTGGAATTTTGTAAACACCTTTTCTCTCCTCTTGTTTGAGCGGGTCTTTGTCATTACATAATATGTCATAAATCGTTGAGTTTCTCCTTAATGCTAACTTTATTTTATTTTTCTTCTCTATTTTCTTCATTACATTTGGTGTCTTAGATGGTATGGAACCGGTACGTACTTCTGTTTATCTACTTTTGGCTTTTCTTCATTTTCCTTGTTGTTCATCACTTGCTTATAAACCTGTGATAGAAAAGATTTGTTATAACCGTGCTGCTTACCTATTTTTAGTATATAGTCGATCTCCTTTTCTAAGTCATCTCCTGTACTACTATAAGTCAAAACTCTTTTAAAGAAACTTTTTAAAGGAAAGATCTTTAAGCAGATAAGAGGGGTGCCAATAGGTAGTCCGATTGCGGGGACACTAGCTAATTGTAATAGTAAATTGTAGCAGTTGAAGAACAAAAATTGAATAAATTCCAGCCAAGTATACTGTTGTATACTAGATACATCGATGACCTATTGATAATATGGAAAGACCAGCAGTACATAGATGAGATAACCAAAGAATTTTTGATGACAGAATATGGCCTAAAACTGCTGAGAGATCAGATGGATGCAAACAGTATACATTTTCTAGACATACAATTAGACAAGCAGGAGAATTGGTT